>CM060844.1:53512500-53642500 GCA_030762175.1 Metallyticus violacea
ATCTGGAAAGAATGATTTATTGGTTTAATTTTCTGAAAGTGCAGTTGGCTAATTGCACAACTGCTGTTGTGTTTTCAAACTGTTGGTGTCAAACAAATCCACTTTGTATTTTCTTATAGTTTGTTACACAAACGAGAAAAATAAATTATATCAAAAATGCCAGCTTATTTGCCTGTTTTGAAGGCCTTTTTTCCCCTAGTTTTGTTTAACGCCCGTTTTTACTACTGTAGCACCACAGGCGGTGAACACTGATGATACATGAGATGAAATGATAAAAAAATGGGAAAGATTTTTTTAAGAAAGAAAACGTTCCAGGCCTAAGTTTAGGGTATCTCCCGGCATTTTCCAGTTATGAGGACTGAGGAAAACCCGGAAAAAAACTCAGTCAAGGAGGAGGGTCCTGGTGGGATTCGAACCCCAGACCTTCCGCTCACGAGTCCGCTCCTTAACGGCCTCGGCCATCCGTAACGATTTCTTATGCATTATCGTGCACAAGCGATTTTCAGTTTTGATAATTAATACTTACATATTATATTTTATACAACTATAAACCTTGACATATAGTTTTAAATGGTGGGAATTCTCATTGTGATAATGAGGACAACAGCTTTGAAACATGTCCAAGTAAGTCGGTAAAAATTAGTGAAATTTGAGGGATTTCTTCTTAAAATTGAAGCTTTAAGTGCTTTTCATTATCTATGTCTCACTATCATACCTATAACTTATAGTTCAATATTATTAGAGAAACGCTGCATTTATTTGTTCCTAATGTGACCTCATGCTAATTTTCTGTTATATCTGGAGTCTTTTCATTGCCTTGACTTTTTTTTTTTTTTTTTTTTTTTACATTCATGGCTCTTTATTAACGTCCCACACGTGCATGGAATTTGTTAATTCTAGATATAAATAATATTTTAGCAATGCGATGTATTACAACTAAAATAGTAAAAAAGTGCATATGACTGTATGATTATTTCAATTATTATGAGATAAATACTTTCTTAATGATAGTATCTGTATTTATATTTGCCATGATTTACTTCTGAAAATCACCCTTTGTTTTTAGCATAAATCCATTCGTGCATTTAGAGATACAATCTATAAATTGCAGTATGAGATAGCGGACGTATTAGAATAAATGATGGCATATAAAACATTTGCAAATATTATCTAAGGAAACGTCATGCCGCAGACAGAACGAGGAAACTTTCTTCAACGGAATTAATGCTATTTTCTCGCTTCCAAACACGCACCTTTCTCATTCATTTTCTTGGCCAGCTAGATGATCAGATAAATAATAAAGAAATATTGCTGCATAAATCTAAATAACCGCCTCAGGATGTTGGATCCATCCACTTTTACTGCTTGTTATTAGTTTAAACCTTTATCCGATCTTTGTGTGCCTCCTATAAATAAAGTGGCTAATAGATCAACTTCTGAAGCAAGGCGTTACTTAGTAAAACATTATAAGCTTTATTTTGGCTATAGCTGGGTTTCTTAAGAATTAACTCTTTGTATTTCTTTAAATCTTTGTGTGCTATGTACACTGAGGCCAGCTTTACGAGCTTAACAAAATAGCGGCGTCCATTTTGTCTTGTGTTACAAGATGGACGCCACTAGTACAATAAAAATTAATGACAATTTAGTTACAGTTTTACACTTAATTTATTTAGCTTACTTTTGGCATAAATATAGCCCCTGCCTTGTCAACAATACGTTATTCTGGCGCTCCATTTCAGATTAATTTCTGGATATATCGACTGATGTCAATTGTTAGCAAATACCGCTCTGAGATTCTTTCATCTTCAAAAACAAGGTCTTTTGCTGCCACTTTCAGTTAGATTGTGCGGAACCCAGCGGGCACAAACTTTCAGCGATTTCAGCTTCTTTATAAAATTTTATGAACCAAGAATTCTGCAACACTAAGTTCTATCAAAATGTCCACATAGTCCAGCGCCTTGCCTTCTTTCAATATCGCTCTCAGAGCCCCAATATGGGTGTTGCAACGACGATGGTCTGTGTTTATAGTTCTCTCTTCCTTTACCCTCCTTGCAATAATTCGATATGGTACGACTGCTCTACCATAAGCTTCTTGTAATGCCCTAAAACATTGAGTTGTATTTTTCCCCTTTATAAACTTTAATTATTGTGAAACACCTTCGTTCATGCCTAACGAACATTTTTAGGACAGTATTACTTATTACAAATCGGAAACCCTCACCATGTTTATACAATATACTTTTATACTTTGAGACTTTAAAAATTGCAGATTTATGAAACAATTTGTACTCAATAGCACAATTCAAAATTGCAATGTCATCGCTAGGAGCACCGATATAATTAGAATATAATTCTTCTATTGAAGACATTCGGAACTTAACGTTTTCTTCCTATATATTAAATTTCTGCAATTTTCTAACAGCTCTAAGCTAATTTTTTTAATCCTCCAATAATAGCTCTAAGACAGAGGGTGCCAAAAATGTATACATACTTCAAGCAAAGAAAAAACTGTGTTCACATAACAAAACTGAACTGTACAACAGTTCCTCAAAATGTCCACCATCGGCGTCGATACACTTCTGAGTACGTTGAACTGCTGATTGAGCAACATTTGCGAAAATGTCCTCAGCGATTGCAGCACATGCCGTTTCAATTTCTTCCCGAAGTGCTGTCAGTGTAGCTGGTTTTCTACGGTATACAACATCCTTAAGAGTTCCCCGTAGGCAGAAGTCCAACGGAGATAGATCCGAAGAACACGGTGGAAACTCAATCAGACCTCTTCGTCCTCCAGTGTCTTGGATCCAGTGCGGGAGGCTTGTTAATGTGCGAGGCTCCCAGATCTGCCCTTGTGAACATCGCATACGGTACCATGAGTCTCACATTTGTCTCGAATGCATGCAATTGTTACTCGCGTTCGCGGTTCTGTTCTGTACACACGTCTCCATTGCCTTTGAACTTCAACAACATTCTCGGTTTTCCATCACCCCTTCAAAATAGCTTTCCGCTGTTCAAACGATAATCTTGGCTCAATTTTGTTGTAGCAACACTAGCATAACGTAATGTGAGTCACATCTGTTTACAGAACATCATACGATAATCTAGCCTTCGTTTGTTCATTGTTGATTTACCTGTCACGTAGCAACGTTATTATAATGTATGTGAGTCACATCTGTTTACAGAACATCATACTACACATTATGTTGTTTTTCCGTTCAACTATGAAATATATTAAATAGATATCTACTGTGAAAGTGTGTGTATGTTTTTTGGCACCCTCGGTATATGTCTCCATTTTCTCATCTCTGATGTCCCCATGTCTTGCAATGCTATCCTGTAAAATTAGTGCAATATATTCAAATTTGAGCTCTTTTCCAAGTTCTAAAATACTTATTTATGAAATAATTTATATTTTTAATTTGCTATATACTTTGAGAAAATTCCTTCAAGTATTTGAAATAATTAATTTGTATTTTATTTTTCTTTTCTTTAACATGAATCGATTCCTTCTATAATTTTCCTCACACCAAAGTTTTAATTCATTGTATAAACTTTTGATGTTTTTAATGTTTGTAACATTTTCTGTAAGACAAACCTTATACAAATATTTTTGTGTTTTAATTTATTTAGTAAATTATGCATTTTTCATTTTATTTCAAAATTTCTAAATGAAATTATATTAATGATACATTTTTGTGTGTTTCAGAAACAGGGGAAGAGATTCTCGCGAGCGAGAACGAACTTTACAAACCATCAGCGGTAGAAAGGGTAAAAAGGGATGCTGGAGGTGAGTATTTAACCTGGTGCGCTGGTGAAGTCCATTCCTTATTCTAGCTTTATAGCCTGAGCATGTCTAAATATCTGGTTTTCATTTAGAATGTGAGTGTAACAAAAATGTAGAGGAAAGTTAACCAAGTTGCATTATAAGATGCAATGTTGTATGTTGTTGCGTTTTCTAAATTGATAATTCTTTCTTTAATATTTATTTTTTGTTATAAGAATAATAATGATAAAACAAGCACAAACGTTAAGGACTTTTACAAGAAATTCCATGATTTCTTTGTGTTTAAAGATGACGCTCAACTGTTTTAAACCTTTATTTTCTCACAGAACACAGAGAATACTGCCACATTTAAGAAACTGTACAAATCCCGCAAAAGGGTTTCTATCTTTAAGCTCGAAAATGATTTTCTAAACAACTCCAAGAACTAAGCCGGTATTCCTGAACAGTGAATTTACATTTCTTGTTTTACTTCTATCGTGTGCTCACTTTGATGGCAACTATTCTAATATTGCATTTGCTAAGTTTTTCATAATTAGTGTAGAAGCTTACTATTTATAATCTATTATAATATTTAAGCTGATTGAGAGACCGATTAAAAATTCTTTTTAATTATTGGAGAAAACATTTTGAAGTGATAGGAGAAAATGTATCATCCTTCAAGGGTTGGCATTCTAGTCACAAAATCAGACTATTAAATCTACAGTTTTTTAAAATTTTAATAACTGTACTTCTTATGTTATTTAGATATTTTTCTTTTAAGAAGACATTTGATACTTAAAAACTTGTATGTTTTTTACGTTTTCTTTCTCTGTCTCTATAACTTCTATTACAATTACTTTTTGTGCTTAATGTTTAAAATTTGTAAGTTATTGTAAAGTGAAAATTATTGTCATACTTTCTGAAGTTGTAAAATTATTAATTCTCAAATTATTAATTGTTTAATTTGCATCTGAAAGGCGTTTAAATTTTTCCCAGCGCTGTAAGTTTTCTTAATAACATTTTCTTTATTATAAATACAATACCTAAGTCCACAAACAAAATTTCGATATTTAAAATCTGTCTTATACACGTATAAGGACATTTTTTCTGAGATTTGAATTTTAAATAAAAATTTTCCTCATTATAATTTTTAAATTTATATAAAGATTGAGTTTCAGAATGTTTAGCTCAATAAAAAGAATGTCTATGCATAGTTTCATATAACTATTTTGAAAATAGTAGAAGTTATAATGTAGACAGTTTTGAAAAGTACTCTCTTGGGAAAACAAGTGGCAAATTCGCTGATTGATGTAAAGATAATTGCAGTCCCAATATGTATTTTCAGGGTTTTTTTTCAGCAACCTTTTTCTGTATTTATTACCTTTAAATTCACATTTCTTCTTTATAAATTACACCTTTCTTCTACCCAAGTTTGTTTAAATCTTGCCACTACGTGCTTTTACTTTTAAAACAACAAAAGAGAGCCGAACAGTTATTTCCAGTTTGTAACAGGCTTACCACACTAATAACAAATACGCCATACTACTAGAATGAAACAGCTTCGACAGCAGGAGGTTTAAACTAATAAATTATGAATATAGTAAAAATATTTCAAGTAGAGATAGAAGCGTGGCTAGAGTTGATTAAAGGTACAACTTGATCGCACGCTAATATGTTTTAATGCATAACACGGTCGGTTTTGCAGACATTGAATAAATTTATTCACTGATATGAAACATTAAGTTTGTTCAAAATTAGCATGCAAAAGTAAAAATATATATATTTGGAATCCTGAAGGTGTACACGCCCCATATTGTATAAATAACGTTATAGATAAACATTTATAAGAAGAAGTAAATGTATAAAATTGTGCTTCAAAGTAAATTTATTGCACATTTTAAATAATTAAGCTCTACTTTATTACTAATAAATACGTATACCAGCATTTATGACTTTAACTGTAAAAAACAACGCTCCTAAAAACATTGTATTTGTCTAAATGTCGCATCCGGCCCAGAAGCAGGTTTTCTTTTAAAGAAAATTTTCCGCAGCCTAAGAACGTTTGGCGAGACAGCTGGTCAGTTTTGCAAACAGCTATTTCATTTTGTTTTTCGTATGACGTAATCCGTTCTACCGTTACTTCATATAGGCTATAGTTAAACTTAATCAAAATTGCAGGTTTCTAATTATATAGCCATTTCCTGGACCTAACAGAAAAAGGAAAAAAGTTGAATACAAAATATACAGTAGCGGCCTCCACTTATAACTCGAGTTGCCATGCAGAAATGTTTGTTCTGTGCTTCTGGCATTCCGTCCTCAGCGACGTTTGTTCGTTGTTAGCTTATTGTCTAGCGAAAAGAATTCTACGCATGTCTTAAGTACGAAACTTGAATCGTATTCGACATTAATTAAATCTGTTGCAGGAATAAATACTCGATGTAGATTATATTTTATTTGTGTTTGACTTGATATATTTAGTTTTAAGTGAAAAGTAGATCAAGTAAAACGGCAAACTTGTTTCTTAAGACTAACTTTGATGTTTTTGAGTACTACATGTTTTATTTTGTACATTTATAACTGTACTACACAAAGTAATACATCACCGAGAGGGGCAGATCAGGCGATAAGCTTGAGATTCACATTCAGGGGTTTCCAGGTTCAATTTCCGTTTGGTTTGGGCATCCTGACCTTGGGTTGTTTCGTGATTTTCCCTGATCACTTAGGAGAATACTGGGATGGATATTTACATTCCAAGAAATGTCCACTCTGCCAATTTGAATCATTTCATTCCATTAGATTCTGTTTCAGCCAGAGTGAGGGGGTTTGTCCGGTGTGACAGTGGCTTGCGCTTTGGAAAGTTTGCTGTCCCAGCGTCTGGAATAAAAGAGGACCTTCTGAGGGATTCAAATAAGTCAGAACGGGGCGGCGGGGGGCGGTTCCACTAGCATTGAATGCTCTATTTTAAAAACAGATTAGGGACTCCAATTGCATCTTTACAATCGTTCTATATATTGCATCAATTTTGTCACAAAGAGCAAATAATCCTCATATTTCCCCCTTCATATAATATTCCTGATTCTACTAACTGTTTTTACAAAAATTTCAGTCACTTGGCAAACATTTTTGGTATATTATATACGCACACTTAGTCTCATTCATAGCTGTTTTTCAATAGTGAAAGCTCCCCACACACACACATATGCTTTTTCTCTTCTGTTCAGTAATAATATTTGCACGTTTTCCTCACCTGGAATAAACTTCCTCTCATTAATTCTCTGCAAAACAAAGCGATGATTGACATGTATCAAAGCGTTCATTGATAATACTGAGAACAGACACAAACTTCTCAAAGCTTTGCCTCCGTTATTATTCACCATTCCTTCTTTTTCTTCCTCTACGGTAATTTGCATCTTTTTTTCCTATCCTAGGAGTACAAGGAGCAATAAAACATTTAGGTCCTCGTAACAACGAAGTCTAAAGAGACAATGAATGAACTTTTGATGAAATGAGAGCGTAAATGAACCCACTTAAATTCACCTAGCATTTGCCTACTTCAGAGTAAGAAAAAGCAACGGGATTCGAACCCCGGATCTCCGGTTCAGTCGATGAAGGCCTTTAGCCGAGCAGAAGCTGTAGGAATGAAATTATTAACAATATTTCATATAATACACTTCAGTCACTCTGCCTTATTCAAAATAATCCTCTTTAATAACAGACGAACGATAAGTTTATTTCAAAGAAAACATACACCTATTGTACTTATAATTTAGAATACATCAAAGGGAAAATGGAAATTCCTCTTAAAATTCTTATAATTCTCAAAATGATGTACATATTTTGGTCTGTATTATGACTTATAATCAATTCTTTAATAATTATTTGGGTTTTCTCCTTTTTGAACAAAATAACGTTCCGCAAACAGCACTTCCCTGCTTTATACTTATTATTATCATGCTAAATTTTAAGTGGCTCCTCATATTGTGCTTATTAAAAGTATATATCCATTTTTCAATCAATTTACAGTTAAGTTTTTGAAAAATAAGTTAATGAGTGTAAGAATTACATTAAAATATAAGGTTCATAATTAAAAACAGTGCTTTTACATTTTATTCTTGAAGTATAAATGAAAAGCTCATATAATTTTTATGTAAAACATTTAAATGCACTCGAACAAACGTGCAAAAATTTTATTCCCAGAAAACCGAGATTAAGCATAAACAAATTTTTCAACAAAATAAAGGATCCATGCTTTTTATGACCACTCATGTAGGAATGGCTCTTTTTGATGTACAGAAATAATTGTTATCCATTTCCTTATTGTTTTTAATAATACATATTGTCACAATTTTGGGTCATCCAATTATCTGAAGCCGACACAACTTCACAGACCACATCGGTCGATAAACCATTGCTCACGACTGGTGGGGCTTGATGGAAAGACTAGACTGACAGTCTAATAAATTCTATAAACTTAAAAAGGTTGTATATCTACCAATATCACTTAAACAGATACTTGAAGCCCCTGCCTTCATTTTCCACGCAATTATGACATCTACTTATAAAATAATCAATTCATCTTAATTCTGTTTGATAAATTAAAGTTATCACTTAAGTGTGTTAATTTATAAATCGCATTACGACTTAGTACTGAATAATGTGGGAAATTCTTTTTAAATAATCTCCTGGCAGCAAAGTACAGATATATGAATCGTTTAGAATAAAAGTATTAGTTGTAGTATTTGTCATTTAGTATTCTTTGTGATCTATACCCTTGATTCCTTCACTATTCAAATGACAGCAAATGGCGTGCGACTCAAGACCAACGTAGCAATTCGATAAACCCCTCCCATCCCGATTTGTTTAGCCCGGCTGATTTTGAGCAATCTGCCGATGCAATCTTCCACGCCGCGTCGGTCATCCCATAAATAATGCATACTCCTTTATACCAAAATGATATATACAGAAGCTTGGAAATGACTGGTATTAGGTATATGAACAAACAGTAATATCTCTAACTTATACAAGTTAATACTTTCCTTCCAAAATTATTTGCAAATGCAATTACTACTGCAAGTAGAATTGAAATTGAAATAAAATTGAAACAATTTAAATACAATATATGTAATAGCTATGGGTATTTAAAGGACGGATTTAAAGAACTGATGCATATAAAATGGTAGCAAAAACAGGCCTGGGTTGAGCCTTAGTGGCTTAAAATTTCTGAAAAGCTGCTATAGGCTCCGTTGATATTTTTTATTAAACATTTGCTTTTTTTTTTTTTAAATTTAGATATTCCTTAATAGTACTATGGCATTTACTCAGTACCCTAAAGCTATACATTAAACTTTCTACCTTGAAATTTAAACACAACATTTTAAAATGTATATCCACTATCAGCATATACACATGAAACTTTTACTTGTTTTCTTCCGTAACACACTGTAAGAGATTATTGTTATTACAATAAAATTATTTCATCAGTCTTTTACACAGCTCTCTGAGGCGGAACCGTAGCATTTAACAAGTGCTATCGTTGTTAAAAATTACTGTGAGAAAACGGAAGCGGATAGTATAATTAATAACGGCACTAGAGACAGAGTTCCGTCCATACACGTGCTCCTACTTTGTCCTACTTCCAACCAACCTGTTGCTTCTTGCATAGATTTATCGACTCACGCATTCCCGACGTTTTGGGGTTCAGACAATCGAGGTCTTTTAACTACCCGCAAGTGCAGATGTTTTAAGCTAGACAGTTGACTAGCTATATTCCGTTATATTGTATAGAAACCTTATATGAACATTTATGGCTGTTGTAAGCTTTTTAAGAGATTACAAAGAAAGAAATTAATGTGAATAGAATCGCGTAATATTTTGGCACTTGCCTTCTGCTTACGATAAAATATGTTCAGAGCATTTCGTCAATTTTCCAAATATTAAAAGTGTCTACATAGCTTTGGATATAGCGTTAAATGGGAAAAAGTATTGCTCATATGCACCACACCTTGGTTTCTTCAGTACTTCGCGGTAAAGTTTAGTGTTACCCCGGTAAAGTCATATTTATGATGCACCAAGGTCGGTTTCGACTTTGCCGACACTTTACCACGATAAATAGTTAAAAATGGTTTTATTTTGAAAATGAAACAACGATTACAGGATTATGTTATATCTTCTATATCTACAAATAATGGAACATAAGAGAATAGCACGCGATAACCGGGACCCATTTGAAGAAGTGGATGACAAGTCTTTCACAGAAGATTGCGACCGAAAAACGAAAAGGTTTTTTTATTTTAAAGTTGGGTGTATTAGGCACCTTGGACTGTACATACATGAAAATCTAATCTCCTATAGGGGGTCTTTATTAACAAAAAATGTTCTTTATCACTAAATATACAGACAGTAAATGATTCACATCTCTGGGAAATCTTTTTTCCATGCAACTCATTTCGTCAGTCATTTTATTTTCTATAACTGCTTTGTACGTCTGTGTCACATATACAAGAGCACGAAATTTTACAGCTCATTAAAATTTTACTCTCTTGGATGTCAAATTGCTTTATTTTCCACCACGTTGTCGTTAAAATATAAACACAAAAAATTACAGTATTAACATTGTCCAGAATTGAGATGATAGCGGGAAATCTTATAGGAAGTGAGAGAGATTATTTTCCTCAAATCGATAAAATATCGATATATATTCAAGCGTAAAGAAATTGCTGCATTGTAAGGATGCGAAATCAATGGTGCACAGGTTTTCAGGAAAACTGCGGTTTCGACAAGGCTGATAAAATCCACGGTTGGTGCACTCGGGCCTAGGTCACGGCCGAAGACGCAGATACTCTTCCACCTGAGCTACCGTAACAGCATACCTCCCCTATCGATAAGTATTCGAAGGTTCGTGGTCGCCTATTAAGGATAAAATCTCTATAACCTTCGAAGTCTTCAATGTTCTATGTTGTGCGTGAATAGGAAATGGTAATTCAGATAGAATATTCCGGCTTTTTCTGATTATGACGCTAACTCTTAATAATGCAGGACTTGTGTGGAAAACAATCATGTTGAAGATATAAGGTCTTCCAATAAGTGTGTGATACTTTTAAAATGAAACAAAGTGTGTAAAAGAAAGAGGTTATTTATTTAATTATTATTATTTTGAAGCACACTTAACGTCATAAAGTTTGAAAGAGAACGTCAGTTAAATGGTCACCGCGTATGCGTTGGGTTTCACCAATAGATTCATACAATTTTCAATGACAGCCAAACATAAACAAACTCATTTTCGAAAAACGCTCGTGATATTGTTTCTTAGGTCATGAACTGTTGATGTGATTTAACATAACTCATTAAGAAGGAATCAAGAGTAGTTAAATCACATGATCTCTGGGGCCAGTAATCATCACCAGGATGCCTCTGAACTTCTGCTTCTAAAGTTCGACTGTTTCGTGAGCAATATGACACGTTTCGTCATCTTGCTGAAACCAGAGGTTTCTGAAATCTATTCCTTCCAATTGAGGTCATAAACAATCCCTTATCTGTCTCCATTGACTCGTTCATATTGGAAAAATTATGCACAATGGTCTGCAATACCAAAATCCACAGCAGATGGTAATCTTTTGGGGATGATTCTTGAGTCACCATTGGATTGTCATTGCTCCAAAAGCGGCAGTTTTATTTGTTAACGAAACCGTACTTCCAAAAATGGGTCTCGAAGCTAAAAATCTTTTCGGCTGAAAGCAGGGTCACCTTCCAATTGCTCCATAGCCCAGTCAGAGAATGCAAGAACCGCTACCGTTGTCGAGATCGTTAAGACGTGGACTCATGAGCGGGAGGTCTGGGGTTCGATTCCCAACAGGACAATTCTTTGACTAAGGATTTTTCCATATTTTTCTCAGTCCTCACAAATGGCAAGAGCCTGAAGTACCCTAAACTTAGGCCTGGAACGTTTCCTTCCTTTAAAAAATAATCCTTTCCCAGTTTATCACTTCATCTCATACATCATCAGTGTCCACCGCCTAAGATGCCTCGGTAGTTAAAATGGGCGTTAAACACTATATAAAGAGAGCATACACAGCGCAACCTATAGTCATTTGTTTTCAGTTCTTGAGTTAATACAATTTTGTAACTTCAAGTCCTGATGCAAAATCCACCAAGTTGTTGTCGATGAATGAGCCAATTCTTGTGCTGGCTTAAGTTTTGATTTAATGGATTTTCACATGTACTCCCATGAATGGTGACATTGCAGTGTTTGCTTCGTTCATTGTTGCTTCAGAATTTTCGATTAAACGTCGAATTGTTTTCTCGCAGGGACGACACTTCATGTAATACACGGAATGCTTGGCTAATGGATGAACCATTTTGATAGTACATTTGAACTCTTTCTACGCCTTTTTAATAGTGTTTTACTCCTGTTTTAACTATTGAAGCGTCACAGGAGGTGGACACTGATGATACATGTGATGAATTAATAAAATGGGAAGGTTTTTTGAGGAAGGAAGCATAGGACTAAGTTTAGGGTACCTTCCCGGCATTTGGCATTTATGAGGACTGAGGAAACTGGATAAACCTCAGTGAAGGAGGGCGGTTCCGGCGGGAATGGAATGCCAGATCTCCAGCTCACAAGTTCGCGCCTTAAAGACCTGGGCCTCCCTTGGCGGTCTTCTACGCGTTGTGGAATGGTGTAAGGTTCCATAGTTATTTGTGAATAACACTGAAACCATATGACTGCTTTAGCTTCATAAACAGCTGTTACATGTTAAAAGTAGGGCTGTCTTATTGGAAGTCTCTATAGTTATATAGCTTACATTTTCTTACTCGGGTGCCAAGGTCGTTAAGGCGTGGACTCAGCAGCGAGAGGTCTGAGGTTCGATTCCTACCAGTACTGTTCTCTCTGACTGAGGCTTTCCATGTTTTCCTCAGTCCTAACAAGTGACATATGCAAGGGAAGTACCCTAAACTTAAGCCCGGAAAGCTTCCTTCCTTAAAAAAAAAATAATCCTTTCCCAATTTATCATTTCATTTCATGTATCATTAGTGTCCACCGCCTGTGGTGCCCAGTAGTGAAAACGAGCGTAAAAACATTTAAAAAAAGTTAGTTTATGGGAGTAAAAGCAGCACCACACAATGTATAAAATAAATAATGCAAAGTAATATCAGCCTCACTTAAGGACCGATTAGGTATGATTTTAGTAAAACAATGCTGCATTCTAATTGTCATACATTTTCTATTGCTCATTACAGAGGCAGTGTGTGCTTAGATATCCCCATGGAGATTTTATTTACCTATTTATTCGTTATAGGTTCTAAAACCCAGCGGAATCATTGAAATTTCAGGAATATTACCTCTGCGTGATGTAATCGTATGTCTTCGAATTCGTTTATAATTTTTCTTTCTTTATTTCTTTCTTTCCTTTGTTTTTTATAAACTCTAAGCTGAAAAAAATGTTTTAGCTCCAAGTTTTGAGAGCTTTCGCTCTCGAACATATCAGGCGCATCTCTGTTTTTTGAAACTTTGGAAGAATAAAAAGGGAACATTAAAAGGAAACATTGATGACACATACGAATATAACAATAGAAGAATGTATTTCTATGAATAAGGTAGGACGAGAAAAAGTGAAGTTAATTTTTGGTAATTGAAATATACAATACAAAGTAATAATGTTGCAATACCTTAATAGCACTATGAGATTATGAATTTATTTATCTTTCTCTAGTCCTTATAATAGGAACATATGTATTCGTTTTCTTTATCATTTATGACCCCAGCAGGGCAGCGTGTAATAATCGTTTCTGCATGAAGGTAAGTTACGTATTAACGCATTTTGATACGTGGCGTGTATTGAAGTGATTTAAGTGCATTGTTTGGAGAACAAAGGCCGCCAAAATGAAAATGCCTGAAGGTGCATGATGTGCATTTGTTGTGTTTTCTAAATGTGATATTTGGTGTTATGAAGTCCCTGTTATTACTTATGACCTTCAGATTTTTGTAATAGTAACTAACACTGCTGGCTTTTAAAAGCATGAAAGATTAACATAAGGTGCTATAAAGGATTTAACAAAGTTGTTATGATTTTCCAATACTGCTGAATTTTTAAATTTTGAGGATCATTGTTTGTATTTAGTTGTGATTACTTAACAATTTTAAATTTAAGATATATAAAGCAACTTTTAGTCTCAGTCGATAAAAATTGCCAATAACACAGAAAAGTAAGTCGTATTTTGTATAAATTATCCTCCAATACTTAAAAATAAAATTATGTTAAAATATATAGAGATTTTAAGAAATAAGTGTTCACTACTTAAAAGGAAGAAAGATATCGTTATAATTTGCATTTTGCAAACTATAAAAATATCTAAGTATATATAACTTTGGTGTGCAGGACTTCAATATTTAATGCAAAGGCGCTACGGTAAGCATGAGCAAAAAATTGAGTGGAGGTGCACATATCCAGTTGCAATAACTAATCCTCTAAAGTTTCAGAATTGCAACATTAATTTCTGTAAAAAAAATGTATGTTAAAAACCGTTATTTACACTTTAAATTATCATTTATTTCTCGATACTTCCAAGAGGAACAAACTGTACTTACCGTTATTAAATATAGAATAAATGTATCCATGCTTAAACAGTAAATATAATTAACTGTAAACTCAGTTCTTAAAAGTTAATTACTTAAAATCAATACGAATTAGCGTCTAAATGTAGGAGAAAATCGAAGAGTTAGCGATTTATTTTTAAAATAGTCATTTATAGCACCATATGAAAACGTAAGGGTCATTTAAATGAAACTAATACTAATTTATAATACCAGAATAAATTTGATTATTAACTTGGCTGTACATTTACAAAAAAAAAAAAAAAAATCACCTGTCACCTAGTTACTGAGCCCGAAAGGAATCACTTTCATTGGTTAGCAGAGACGACAGGTTGTCTCAGGTTTTCCGTAAAGTCATTAATAGCTGGTGAAGAGATAATGCATGGTAACGTAAAACTTTGCGTTAAAACCTCCAATGTTCTGCTCCTTTCCACCGCAGTGTTCTGACCCCCTTTCTAGAGCATGCAGTTTCTGGGTTACTATAAAAAACTACGAGGGCCATCCAGAAAGTAAGTCCCAATCGCGCCTGGAGATGGAACCACTTATCGGATAGGAATGCGCATGCTCAGGAGTAGAGAGAAAGTATGTGGGAATAATGCAGTAAAGTTTCAGCCTTGAGACGGCCGTGGTTACCGCACTGTGCTCTGATATTGTCTCCCGCCAACTGCGAGGTTCGTGCAGTGATCTGAGGTTTGCACGATCAAAAAAAAGTCCAGCAGAGATCCATCGCCAATTGTGTCAAGTGTATGGACACGAGATTATGTGCGACAGTATGGTAAGACGATGGTGCAGGCAATTCACTGAAGGACGAACCAATATTCACCACGACGACCGTAGTGGCCGACCGTCCCTCGTGACTGCAGAAGTGTTGGAAAGTGTGCGGCAAGCAATTGAGCAGAACCGGCGCTTCACAATTTCAGATCTCTCTTGTCAAACTTCCAGGAGACAATTTCGTGCACAAGGGAGCGAGACATTGGGGAATTGACAAGAGAGTTCTGAAATTGTGAAGCGCCGGTTCTGCTCAATTGCTTGCCCACACTTTCCAACACTTCTGCCGTCACCAGGGACGGTCGGCCACTACGATCGTCGTCGTGATATTGGTTCGTCCTTCAGTGAACTACCTGCACCAACGTCTTACCATCTGTCGCACATAATCTCGTGTCCATACACTTGACACAATTGGCGATGTATCTCTGCTGGACTTTTTTTTTGAGCGTGCAAACCTCAGATGACTGCACGAACCTCGCAATTGGCGGTAGACAATATCAGAGCACCCATTTTCTCCTAGCACAGCGCGGTAACCACGGCCGCCATAAGGCTGAAACTTTACTGCATTATTCACACATACTTCCTCTCTACTCCTGCGCATGTGCAATCCTATCCGACAAGTGGTTCCATCTCCAGGCGCGATTGGGACTTACTTTCTGGATGCTCCTCGTATAAAGGGACATAATCAAGAGATGAACCATAGAAGTGTGGTCGTAATATTAGCTTTTTTTTGCGGCAGATGTAAATTATTAGTTTAGACTCTGTAAATGCACAGACAAATTATTCTGTTACTATAACTTTGTCTACAGTTTCATTTGAACGATGCTTATTTACATGTGTTTCAAGTTCTTCAAATGTTCTGTCACTTTTCTGTTGATGTTGAATGCGATTATGGTATCTCTTCTTGTTCTTACCTATCCTTGGTGTGTACGTCACTAGATGTCACCACGGTGCTACTGGTGGATAACACAGGGCGGCGCCACCGGGACGGGCGCTTTCACAAGAAGGCGGTGGGTCTGCTGACCTCAGAGGCACGTACTTTCGTCCAGGAGGGCACAACAACCGAATTTGCCACCCAGGTGTTGGGAACCACTCTCGATAATGGGCGCCTCTACGCTCAAGTGGTGACCACGAGCTCAAGGGTCTTCTACCATGGTGACCCAGTTGGTGGAAAGACCCGTACTTCCAGACTTGAGGAACTGGTGCTCCCTTCCATTCCTATAGTAGCTGCTGACCTTGGCATTCGCCCTACCCAGTCTTTGGAAAGTGTTAGAGAATCCCTAACGATATACCCCCCTCAGCGCAAAATAGAACAGTTTGGTTATGCCAAATCAGGAAACATTTATCAAACCGCAGTGAATAGTGTAAGCCATGCACCCCGATCACGTTATGTAGGTGGTGGGGAGCTCATAACCATCCCGCCCAGTCCTGAACCTACGACCACTACGAATGCGGATGTTTCCAGTGAAGAGGCTATAGATGAACTGGAAGCTTTGTTTCTTCAAGCAAAGGCAAGAAAACAAAAATATTCTGCTCGTGGCGGTAGTAACGATAAAAGGGTAACCGATGAGGAATCTGAAAACCTGGTGAAGGCAAAGAGGACAGAATATTATAAGAAAAAGGACAGGGATCTGAACCAGAACGAAAACGAGATACGTCCATCTAGGGTTATAGTGCGTCCATTAGACGACTTGCCAACATATACCGTGCGTCACGAATTTTCCCCTAGTGGATTTTCTGGATTCCAAGACGACGATCTAGACACAGAAGATTCCACTGAAAGTAAACGTCAAGATATAGGAATATCTCGAAATAGCAGATTTAGATCTGGCAAAGCATTGTTCAGAAGTCGTCAGGAACAAAGAAAACTTGACACCGTCACTTATCTAGGCTTTTCCGAATTTACCACAACTGTTGGCGACACTGTGATTGTTTTCATGCCACACACATCGTCCTCCGCTCCTCAAGGACGCAAAGCAACGTCTATTTCAGGTGACGCCACTCTTGCGCCAGAACTGCAGCATAGTGAAGAGCCTTCAATCGTAACGAGTATCAAAACGTTCATGTCTCACACACCCGGCATGGTTACGAAAACAGTGACCGGACATTCCCTCAGTATGCAGACTGCTCTGCCTACCACAGTGGTCGCCCTACCTTCGTCCACCACAATTTACAGAGACCATAAAGCTCTACAGTCCGCTAGTATTGAAAGTCCCCATGAACCTGGCTTCGAACACGCCGCGGAATATCTTGCTCATGAACAACAAGAGATGGCTGAAAAGATACCGACTACCACACCGGAAACAGTAACGGAGGATTTCGTTCCTGAAGTTATAGAGCCTTCCTCCGTTTACTTCTACGAGGATTATGCAATTCAGTCGTCGGTTGATCTTGAGGAAGAGGTATCTAACAGTGATATTTCTTCGGCCACGCCAGAAGTAGAAATTCAGCCTACTGAGTCACTTACACCGAGTTACTACTCTACCGCTCAGACACAGTTATTTGACACTGGTGGAGTAGAAAACCCACTTGGACTTATCAAGGTAGTCGGTGGAACTGAAGCAATAAATGGTACCACCACTCTCTTTACGTCCTTAGTCTATGGTACATATGTTGATGGAAACTATGCCCAAATTATAGATTCCACTTCAAGGGTGTTCTTTTTTGTCGATCAGACTCAAGTGGATGTACCAGCAATACAATCCACAGCAGTGTTAGATTCTCCGCTAGCAACGAGTGCCGCTGTTCCAATAGCAACAACACCAGAGCAGCAAGAAACTGTCATTACGACAGAAGAGTCCCCAGCTGCAACAACGGAGCATGCCCCAACAACATTAGAGCAGCCCACTACCGAAGCGGATGAAAGTAAAACTACAAAATTGGACGAAACGCTTAGTACAATCCCGGTGGAGGAACAAACAACAAATCCTCCCATTACTGCTGATAACATTGCTCTAAATGAAGTTGAAACTGGGAGAAAGATAAATGCAGAACCCAAGGAGCAAATCATTTTAGACAGCCATGAAGAATCTATTCCCCAATCAACTGCGGTAACGTATGTAACGCAATTAGTTCCTACTACAGCTTATAAAACCTTTACATATCTTACAACTTTCTTCATACCCGCAGAGGATTCCTTAACGACAACCTCAATTAGATCTAGAGAAGTTACCAGCTCAGAAGTTACTTACCTCACCAGATTGCTAACACCGGAAGAAGCAGTAAGAAGTGCGCTACAAAGTCTTCAAGCCACTCCTAGTGTAGATATTTCGTTTACATCAACCGTAGAGACGTTAGCCTCTGCTACTACTGCAGCTACAGCAGTGGCGAATGAATCTCCAGTGACCATACAAATAGCAACAGAAAGTAACATAGTCGGTTTAACTAATAACCTAAACAAAAATGAAGTTACTACAAGCGCGCAGACCACGCCTGAACTCCCCCAGGAAAAAGTAGTCACTGAAACCGTTCCAGTTTCTCAGGAAAATACCATCATTACTACTACCCCTACATCAACTACAACGGAAAATGTGGTGCAGGGTCAGGAAGAGGAAATTGAACTGATTTTCAAAACGTTATATACAACATTCACTTACTTTACCACTTTCTTCCAGGAATCAACCACCAGCGTTTCCACTAGAGAGGAAGTAATTACCAGTGTGGTAACATCCACTGTGGATAAAAGTTTTTTCCTTGAAGCATCTGATCCTGCTGTTGCTGGGCTTTATAACGCCAACCTCGAGGGCGAGTCGCATACGCCTCTCATTGCACCTACTAGTGTTGGTGTTGGCAGACCAACAACAAAATTCTTTACAGATGATGCTTCTTCCAACACTAACCCGGATGAAGATTTGTTTTCTTCCGTTATTGAATCAGTAGACTTAGAAAAAGAATTAGCAAGCACTCCAACGCTGGATCTTAATGAGCTTAAAACATTTTATACCACCTATACCTACTACTCAACGATACTTGTTGACGGAGAAACCACCATTTCGACCCGCACAGAGATATACACTAATATAGTGACCCCGAGTGCATTGCTGTCTGAGAATCCCAGTAGCCCTCAGCTAATAGAACCGACAATATCTATTAGAGAACCGCTTTTCGAAAAAGGATACTCAGAATCTCCTATTGAAGGAACAGAAACTTCATACTCAAATCTTCAGCCGGATATTATTATTGAGGAAGACGTAATTTCTAAAATTTCGACCCCAATATTACTTTCAACTCCGTCTAATTCCTATAGTAGTACAATTTTACGCAGGGCATCTATAGACGCATCCAAAGATATATATGAAGATGTGCTTTCAGCAATTGCTGACGACGATGATGAAAATAGTATATTTCCGAAGAACACCCAAAATCGCTATGCTACAATAGACCGGTCACGAAACACTCTATCACCAACACCATCCAGAGGAGAAGATGTAACAACAATACTCCTCTCCTCTAAACTTCCTCGTGAAATTCCTGAGGGATCACTATCTTCCTCACCAGTATCAGACTCTCCCATTGTTATTGAGACAATGAGTACGGACATTACGAGTAGCACCACAAGCTCCGAACAAGGAGGGGGCACGCAGCGTCGATTAATGATGCTGGAAAAGCGGAATGATCAACCGGTGCCTCTAGATGATCAGGTGAGCTCGGAAAGTAATACAGAGGAACTCGTGAATCCATCGCCGACTCTACTGCTACAGACAAGCTACACAACATTCACTTATTTTACCACAATGTACAAAGATGGCACCTCAAGCACAGTCACCAGTCGTTTAGAAACAATCACAAACGTTGTCACTGAAACACTCACTCCAACAGCAGTCCCTGCTATAACCATTGCCCCAGAAGATGCCACGTTACCAATTACATTTTTCACTACGTTTACATATTGGACTACTCTTTATAAAGGTGGCAAAACGACTGTCTCAAGTAGAGAAGAAACAGTCTCCAATGTTATCACACCAAGCGTTCTGTCATCAACTTCTTCAGGCCTCAGTACTCTTGTAATTACTCCGATAGTAGCTCTCCCAACTTTTACTGCCAAGGCAGAAGATTCCACTAGCACCACGAGTGAAACAATTCCCGTCCCAGAGCCGACAAAAACACAGGTGCTTTGGGAACCTACCACATTCTATACTACCTACACTTACTTCACCACATCATACATTGGCAATAACACCGTTTTGAATAGTCGACTTGAAACTGTAACAAACATTGTAAATGGCAGTAGGGAGAGTGATAATGCAACAGCCAGAGCAATAGGAGCTGCCACTGATCAGATACTTCCAAATGATTTACTTAAGACAAATGTAGAAAAAATCGCAGTCTCAACTCCAGCTGCATTATTGCCTACAGGACTTCTTTCAACAATATTAACAAGCAAAGTGAATGACGGAACAACGACATTGTTTTCCACAGATGTGTTTGGGACTTATATTGATGGACTCTATGCAAAAGTTTTGGAGAGCTCCACACAAGTAATAACACCGACTCCTGAAGTTAAAATTGTCGATGTTAAGCCTACAGGAGTAGTGTCTTTGAATGAAGGGCGGATTGTTGATGCTGATGGGGTTAGTACTACTTTCTATGCAACCAAAGCAATTGGGACATATATAGATTCTCTGTACGCAGAAGTTGTAGAGAGTTCGTCGTCCATTCATGTCAACTCAGAGCGTCAGTCTGTGTTGGCAGCAATCAGTTCGACGGCACCCAGCGAGTCTGGGAAGACTTTTAAGACGGGGTTAGTCAGATTAATAGAAGGTTCCATAATCAAGGATCAAACGACAACCTTTTATGAGTCTCGGGTTGTAGGAACTGTAATAGATGGCAGATATGCGCAAATCATCGAGAGTACATCCAGTTTTAAGGTAGCTGTTACTCCGACCGCGTCCGCTACGATAACACCGTCTCCCACTCTTGGAGTATTAATTACACCTACTGCATCCGTTACAACTTCTTCACCTTCTCCTGCTGTCATAGAAAGTTCGCTCAGCGAGGGAAGCAGCGAAGTAGATCACAAGGAGGAAGATCACGAAGAGGGAGAGAATGAAGGAGAAGAGGAAGAAGACGACGAGAACTTGTCCAATGCAGGTAAACGAGTGAAATCTCGATTAACATTCTCATCTCGTAAACGAACATTTACTCCTGTAATCAGACCGTTTGCCTCCCGCAAGCGTCCAACTTTCAATCCTACTAGAAAAACGGCCATCGGCAGCAGCGCTACGACCATTACGCGAACAACACTTACGCCAACAATTACAGCTACTCCAGCCGGAAAGACTGAAACATCTAGAAATAGATTTGGAAATAGGCGTGGTAGTTCCTCTGTGCCATACAGGTCAAGCGGTTCATCAGCATTGCCAGGCGGAAGGAGAAGTTCACGCATTAGGGGCAGTTCTACTGCTGTAGGAGGAGGAAGCTCAACTTATGCTGGAAGAGGGAGAGGCTCCGTTGCTGGCAGCCGTATTTATGCTACAGCAACCCTAGGACCGGGTGCATCATCGAGAGGTCGAGGAGGGTTTTACAGAAGCTCCTCTGGTCGTTCTGGTTCCTCGGAGAATCCGGGACGTTCTGGAAGCAGCTCGAGATTCCGTATTCGACCCACACAATCCTCGTTTTTCTTAGGCAGAGGTGGTAGCACTGCATACACAACGCCTTCGCCTGCAGATGAAACTCTCGAGCCTGATGATGACTTAACTACCGTCGTTACAGACGAAACGCCACACTACACGGATGACTCTGAAGGAAACCCTACATCTCCTGTCTCCACAACAACTGAATCTCCCCGAAGAAGCAACAACCCATTGCTTCGGTTTAGACGTCCACCAACTCTACGGGCTCCTCAGACAACCACAACAACATCTAAACCATCCACCACCCAGTCCTCAAGAAGAAGCCCCTTATTACGCCGACCACCCAGTAATACAACGCCTAGAACCCGAACAACCAGCAAATTTAACCCGGTTATAAACCGACAACGCCCAGGTAACAGCTTATTTCCTCCAAGAGGGCTGTTGCGAAAACCAGGTAAAGATGATCAGGAGGAAAAGAAAGAAGAGGAAGAAGAAGAGCCGGAGCAGCTAGTAGAAGATGAGGAAGATGTGGAGGACAATGAAGACGAATTAGATGATAACGATTATGAGGGATCAGAAACAAAGGAAGCCAAAGCAAAGCCAGGTAATAAAAATGCTCAAAGGCGAAGCGGTAATCCGTATAACCCTGTAAGCATAAGGCCTTTTGTCGGGTTCAATAGAAGACGAACAAAACGTCAAGCAGCGGAATACGGAAGTAAGAGCTCCAGGGGGTTTACTCCTAGATACAGGAGACCTGCGGCAACACGTGCACCAGCTCAGGAATCCTCTGAAATTCAACCAGAGCCTGAATATGCCACAGTGACAAGATCAGGAGGATCAGGGCGATATTCCCCTCGACCTCGAGCATCACAGAGTGCACCTCGTGTAAGACCAACGTCAGCTTCTTCTAACTCTGGTCGCTCGCAATTTACTTTAAGAAAAGACGACGTCACTGGTACCACCACAAGTACCAGATCAAATTTTCGCCGTCCATCTTCACCTCCTAGAAGGCGAGGTAACAATAAGGCCCCAGAGCAAACAACTGCAAGCCCGCCAACAAGACCAAAGCCACCGCGTTTAAGGACTCAATCCAATTCGTACACAGATAACTCAGCTACAAGCACCTACAGTACGAGCCGCACAAACGCTCAGCGACGAAACCCCAGTAGCCGTAGCCGCAGCACCTCTAGAAGTAGATACAGAGGCGATACGTCTAGCTATGGAGACACGTACACTTATTCACAGTCCACTTTCGACGGCACAATAACGGTCACACATCATGTCCCGACTGAAGTCACAATTCCTGTTGTAAATGGAGGCGTTACTGAATACCGGAACGTAATTACAGCGAGCCCTTCCACAGAGATACTCGCCCCACATCAATACACTCTTTCCACTCGTGCTGACGGCAACACTGTGTTCTATCTAACTAGCGAGGTAACCGGTGCTCTACAACCTGGAGGAGCAACAGAAGTTACTCAGTTTTTAATTCGGGAGACACCAACAACAAGTGTTATATTTACACCAACCGTAATCAGAGGGCGAAAGACGTCGTTTTCACACATTATCCCCAGCACTGTGTATGACGTGGAGCGAGTGGTTAGCACCGTAACTCCACAGATCTCACCAAACGCTCCGCTAGCAAACATTTTACTTTCGCAGTTGCTTCTGGGCGGTCTGGGCCAACCAAATATAAATCCTTTACTGGCTTTAAATAATCCTGGTCCTCCACCAACTCCTACTACAGAATTTAAAACTAGGACTACAACATATGTAACCACTGTGACAAAAGGTAAATCAACCGTGATACCAATCACCTTCCGCGGGAAACAGATACTTACCACAATAGCAGACACTTCCACCGAAGTTATCACAGCAACAGAATTCATTACAGATACCGTTGTTGTTACACCCACAGCTACAGGAGCGAACCAATTGAATTCGTTGCTGTTGCCAGCTTTACTCCAAGCGCAGCTGCTTGGTCAACCTCAGCCTCAGCCAATGCTTTCCAACCCATTGTTAGCGGGGCTTCAACAACAGCTTCTTGCTCAGGAACAGAGGCCACTTCTTGCCGACGCATCTTTAGATGACTCACTACTGTTGGTTGATGATAGGCGATCGGGAAATAAGAGACGACAGAAACCTTCCAATTCTGATGATGCCGATAGACTGGCTAGAGATTCTGAGGACATTTTGGATGAGGATGATGTACAAAACGTACAGAAAGAAGGCAGAGAATCTTTCGCTCCTCGGCAGCAAATCAAGGCTAGGAAGAAAATAAGAACTCATGATAAGAAACCACCAGATCCGCCACCGGTCCCTCCACCAGCTGAAACAAGTCTGGTTACTTTGTACGTGTCTGGGAGACGTCCTGGTGAATTCAGCACTGTGGTATCAACAGTAACTGTTGGGGATGAGAGTTCAGCTGCCATTAAAAAGCGCGAAGCAGGTAACTTTGAGGATGACCTAGCAATAGTCCCCGAGGTAATGATTCTGGAATCCTCAAAATTGCCAGAAATTGGAGGATCATTCCCAACTACAAATGATGAGCTATACATTGATCGTTACGTTATGTCAGCAATGAATGAGGTACCCTCTGTCGAGCAGAACAATGATATGGAAACTCAAAGTCTAGAAAGCATTGTTGGAGACGTAAGTAAGTATGTATCAGGCGCCATTAATCACTCCTCTTCTATGGCAAGTACAAAGTTGCAGATATCGAAACCGTCTGTAACAGAAAACCCTGTATCTACACAGAAGAACGGTAAAAAGAAACTCAACTCAAAGAAAAAGTTCGCCACTTCCTCCTTCAACACTACTTCTGTTACCGGTCATTTTTTATTCGAAGGCCCCGCTGAGTCTGCCCCACTCAAGCGGAAGGTCACCATTAATAATACCCGGGGCATTTACATTGATTCAAATGTCGACGACTATGACAGCATAAGCAAAAACAATAGCACGTATAGTCACAATAACGAGAAAGCCATTTTCACTATGTCTGCTGTAAAAGTGAGGGCTAAACGGGAGTCTAGTACACATTCTAAAGATGATCTTGAGACGGAGGCACTTAGAAAGCGCGCACAGCGGCGAAGAAAGGTGCGAATACAAGTTCCTGTAAACAGACAAATACCAAAGAATGTTCCAAATGACGGAAACAAACTTGGAAGTGAAATTTTGTCCTTGTCAGAAGCTCAGAATTCTGAAAGAGTTCACGATATGGATCTAACAGCAGGAGATTTTGGAGACGATGGCTATTTTGATAACAAAGGTGGGCGTGGGGGAAAGGTGGTACCCATACCTGAATTTGGCTCTAGACGAGTTAAAATAATTAGAGGCCGTGGACCAGCAAGTATCTCAAACTCAGGAAAAGATGCAATTGATCAGCCTAATAGACGTAAAGTAATTGTCACACGACGCAAAAGACCGGGACCAACATTTACACCTGAACTGGAAGATACTGGCATCATTGTTCCTGCCAGCAGTAAAGTTAAAGATGATGCTGAACCAGTTATTACCACGTATCACCCGAAAGATCCATTTATATTCAACGAATATACACCTGATGATTATGATACAGATCATCAGGTTGTTGCAAGCGCAGCTCCAACTACAATATCCTCTGCATCAGCAAGAAGAAGAGTGGTTGTCACCAGAAAACGTCCTTTGTCTTCCTCCCCTTCAGTAAAGACTACCCCCACCCCTAGTACTCATAGGCGTCGCATTGTAGTTACCAAGAAGAGACCAATTTACAAAACTGTTCTAGTGGATGAAGAAAAGGACATACAGGAAGAGGTAATCGAACCTTCAGTAGTTGACAGTACTACAGGCTCGACCTCCTTCTCATACAAATATTCAGTTATAGACAGAGTAAGGGATAAAATTTCCAAATCGCAGTATGAAGAAACATCATTGTTTAGATCATCAGAGATTGTAGATAGCGGTGTTCCGGTGTATATCGAAACAGACGAAAAGGAGAAACTCGAAAATATGGAATATGAACAAGAGTCCCTTTTAAAAAGGACTGAAAGTTTGGATTTTGCTATTCCAAAGATTGAGAATGTCGATCAAGAATCGTACATTAATCATTCTGACAATGCGCCTGCGTCACAACTTGAAACAGCAAAAATAGAGGACGACGATTCCTCGGCAGGGAAATATTTTATAAGCAAGGAACCTAAACGCCCAGTTGAGAACATAGCTAAGGAATATCCCACTGAGGTACCTAAATACACGGGTGAAGAAAATGACAGAACTTTAATAACGGTTCCAAAAACTGATTTTGAAAAAGATGAACAAGAAATAATTGAGGAGCCATCAGATGAACAGCTTTTAAAGAATAAACCTTTAACTATTCTGCCTTCCCAAATCGAACCTTCATTCTCATCTCAAGAAAAAGAAGCAACCGAATCTGACGATGTTAACACGAAAAGCCTAACGCACTTACCAACAGAGAGCCTTGAGCTTCTCGCTCCACTTTTGGTGACAGACGTAGATCATCTTATTGAGAGTGCAGTGGCACCCTCCACATTACAGAATCAGGAGCCTTCTGTTGATACAGAGTCAGATAGTAGTAGTCTGACTTCTGAAGTACAGTCAGCAATATCTAGCAAAGAAACGAGGACTATTGCCACAGCCACTGAGCACGAACAGGAAGACATTCCCTCCACAGTCACAGAAGATGAAAGCGCGGGTATTTCAGACGAAGGTCCAAAATTTGTTCGTCCTACCAGGTTTAGCATCACTCGACGACCAGGAAGGACAAAGACCACCTTTTCTGGACAGAGGCGCCGTACCTCATCTACATCGGTTACTCCAACGTCATCCTTCAGCCAAGCTCGGCGCAGCAGTAGCACTAGAAGCTACCAGAAGTCTTCCTACGGTCGCGGCAGGCGTCCCTCTTCTTCAAGAACTTTTGGAAGAAGCAGTAGCTCTAAAACTCGTATATATAGTACGCCTAGTCAGAGTCTATTCGAAACCGATACCTCCTTTATAGAACCTTCTTTTGTTTCGTCCATCCTAGAGACTGATGCGCCGCCTTCCAGCGTCCTTTTCACCCCCGTTAGTGAAACATCCTCGTCACTAGAAATAATCTCTACTTCAGACAGCAGTTCCCAGTCTGAAACAAGTTCCTCCTCCTATTTGACTACGACGGAGACGGTGACATCGACGAGACTAAGAACCTACACGTACATAGTAACCCGGGTGGCTGGCCAAGAGCAGGTTGTGACGTCCACCACCGAAGTGAAACCTCACGTTACCACTCTGGTTGTGACAAAGACCCTGCCTGCACCAGCAATGACGGCGGCAGGTAAGCCTTCCTTCTTCTCTTTCTCTGTCCTTATATTTCTCTGTTTTGTGTAAATATTATTTCTCACTTGGTTGTATTGCATGAAGTTTCATAAATTACAGACATCCACAGAGGTATTTTAATTCTAAATTTTTTATTTTCAAAAGTATCTTACAGAATATTTTACGACTTAAAAATAGAAAATGCAATAAGGGGGTTTGTCGAGCTATTAGAAATCTTAATAATATCTATTAGAAGACAACAAAAATTATTTTATGTGACTATAGGGAAAAAATCAAAGAAAATGACTTTGCTCATTCTAAAACTTACAGTAAGTTCTTCTGTTATAATGAATATATCTAAGTACTCAAAAAAAGCTTAGTGCCAATATCATATCAATTGCTTCCATAACAGAAATGCAGCAAATTAAACAAAAAATTGCATAATATAAAAGTAAAGTAAAAGCATATTTAAACACTTGCATATTTCTGACTGTATTGAATTGTTATCATAAAACTTTTTTTTCAATTTAATTCGTTTGTATCAGCTTCACTAAGCTTTCTCGGAAAAGCATTACCTCACCATAAAATGCCTTCATAGTTGAGCATAAAGTATGTGAAATTCAATTATACTCAGGATTCAAAGGTTACTCCCCAAAAAGTTATATTGTCACTATATTGCCTTGGTGTCATTTACAACATTCTATGTTTATTCATTTCATTCCGTAAAACAGCTCCCATTTGCTGAATATGCAAGTGTTTCAGAACTCCACCGATCAATTTTCAGGGAGTATTTGGAGCAGTGTTTGAATATTTTGACATAACAAACTCGTAGTGTTTGTTTCTTTGACAAGTTGTAATTAAAAATGTACAGGTTGGTCACTAAATGTTACTAAGATAAATACACATTTATAATGACAATAGACACAATTTAAAGCAAGGGTTCAAAACTTTTGCCAAGAATATCACAACACAGTATCAGACCTGATGTGCATCACAGGAGTGTCGAGCAACTGCCATGTGAACAAAATATGGAGTGAATCTTTAACAGGTGTGCTATACACTAAATCTTGAATATGAATCCCAGAGAAAAATGTCCTGTGGAATAGCCTAGTTGACCTTGCTATACATGCCATAGGTCCATCACGTCTGATATAATGATGTAAATGGGCAGTGCTCTTCTAACAGCTCTCCCATTGCACTCACTCTCCCATAAATAGGGGCTTGTAAGACATGGATGTATATTTCAAGTGATGCCCCATTCAATTCTGGACCATGACGTAAGCCGTGTTGATTCCATATGGCAAAATGTTCATATACTTACGCCAAATACTCCCAGAAAATGTGCAGTCGAGTTCTGTTCTGAAACTCTCTGTGTATTGTGTGCAGCTTTAAGCTACAAATACAGAACTGGTAGTGATTTTGATATATATCAGAAATTCGAAATGTGAAATTGACCTGAGGAATAGAAATAAGTAGATTTTGAATAGTGGAAATATATAAATAAATTAGAAATGGGTCGATACAAATTTCTGTCGATTCTAATACATGTTTTAATGTATACTCGATACTTGGATATATATTTTTATTAAAATACAAATTTCTGAATTTATTACTTTAATAATATTAATATGTCAAACAAATGCCGTATTTACGCATATCTAATGAACACCTTTTTGTCCAAATGTAGTATTCAAAATCGTGGTGTGCAAATTCGTTCCGTAGTTCGCCGGTAACTTCATTCAAATGTATCGTTTATTACGTCATAATGCATTGCTGTTATTCTCGACTTCGTTACATTTACTGCTGTCCTATTGTTGAGCAGAGGGTTTTATGATGTTACTTTCAAGCGTAAAGTAGTTTTTTGTGCTGAAAAATGATAACAGAAAGACGGGAAGACAGTTCCATGAGCTGAGAGCAAAGTTCGCTTGTGTCGGTAACAGAAATTTCCGTTATTTGAAACTAAAGCTAGTAGGAAGAAATTCACTGGTCTTCGCAAAGGAAGACATCCTAACATTAAGAAAAATTTTTGGATTTCGTACACGAAAAGAGGATGAACGGCCAACCTGCTACTAGTGGTACCATAAAATATAACTTCTTCTTTGACCAACTTGTTGATTTGTTTTATTTACGGACGCTCTTTAACATCTAAGGCTATCAGCGCCCCATTCAATTCATAGTCAGAAATGGCCGATCATTTTGCTCAGAGGTCTCTTCTTTCGGGCTTGAGGTTCTTTTACGTTCTTTTCGTAAATGTATGACACGGGACCCACGACTTCACTTCCCTTCCCAAGGAAGCCATGCTTACGAGTTTTAAGCTTGAAAAAATCCATCGACCCTGGCCGGGATTGAACCCGCGTCTACGAGTTCTTTAACCTACGCCAACGGTCCGATACGGGGCAATAGTACGATTGATGGGCTTTGTTGTACGTGCTCCAAGATGCAACAATAGTCTACTTATAAATTCTATGTTCTGATCTTTTTGTGAAGCGGACCAGTTTATCTGTTAAGACTCCGTACAACATGTCAAAATGTTTCTTAAGATTTTAATTTTCAAATTTGGGGTGCGCATTACATTAAATGGCGCGTTAGATTAGCGTAAATACGGTATATCAGAATTTTTTTACCAATTTGAGAGGATCTGCAAAATAATTTTTGGATTGAGGTGACATTTTTTTTTTTTTTTTTTTTTTTTTTTTTTTTTTTTTTTTTTTTAAGATTCCAATTGTCGTGAGATTTTCCAACTCATGAAAACCTCTTTTTACAAATGCAAAAAATGACGCGGTTACCACTTGCAGGATCCAGTTGAAAATAGTTCTAAACTTCACTTTTGTTATCCGATAAAGAGACATGCCGATTTCTGTTATTTCAAACAAAATACAACTAGATAGTAATGTAAAATAATGTTTCACACTAAAGACACCGAAATACGATATTGCTGTAATGCGTTAACTAGTTGTAGTCTACTTCAAATTGCTATTCGACACGTTTTATTGCTGACATATGGTTTTTAAATAAACTGGTAGCATAGGCATACTTAAAATTACTATTGGTGACGATGTTAATTAAAAGCATTATATTAAAAATGTATCGCAAAAGTATCCAATAAGGGGCATTGCTCGATATGGACGCTGCTTAATTATCTCTATATTCAAATATTTTATATTCTGACTTGAAGATTTTTATTTTAACCATTAATTGAATTGTTGTTACTATATCACAATCCTCTTTTGTTCAGTGTTTGATTTCATTTGTTTTATGTTTTAAATGACTACCTTAAAGAATCTGCTAGATGTTCTTTTGTTCATTGCTTGATTTCATATGTTTTATCTTTTAAATGACTTCCTTAAAGTATCTACTAGATGTTCTTTTGTTCATTGCTTGATTTCATTTGTTTTATCTTTTAAATGACTACCTTAAAGAATATGCTAGATGCTCTTTTGTTCATTGCTTGATTTCATTTGTTTTATCTTTTAAATGACTTCCTTAAAGTATCTGCTAGATGTTCTTTTGTTCATTGCTTGATTTCATTTGTTTTATCTTTTAAATGACTACCTTAAAGAATGTACTAGATGTTCTGATGAGAAATGGATAAATGTATTGTGTATGTGGAGAGTTTTTGCCTTACAACGCATGCATCTATGTGAACACTGTTCCCTGCTTCATGTTATAGTGGAAGATGAGGGTAGGGGCTTGAACATTGGGGAAGCTAGGTACAACCTGGCGACGAAGGTGATGAGCAACGGTGTAGAAGTGATAGTGGCCGGCGACAAGAGTACACTTCCCGGAGAACCCGAGGTTCTGCGAGTTCTCTCGAGCTCTCTCTCGCGGCCTATCACTTTAGCTCCCAGCACCCTCACAGATCACATGGTGCTCTTCCTGCCACAGGACAGCTCTCAGGTTGGTAATGTGTACTTTAGTTAGGAATAAAACAAATACGCTTTTACTTAATTTATTACTCAAATTACTATAAAACAAATAATCATTAATAACAAGTCCATATGATGTATTGAAAAATGGCAACAGAAATGTACGATTGCTTTTGTCATAGTGAGAAGAAACAAGTGTATATTGAACATTCATGACATAAGATATTAAGCGTATATGGGCTATACAAAAAATATTAAGCGTACAACCATTATTTATTTAATAATAAATATTTTTCTATTTTATACAATCAAATACTCAAAAATAAAATGAAAAATACATAAAATATGGATGAAAAATTAGAGAATGGATACCAGTGCATTAAAATAAGATTGAAAAAATGTAAAAAAAAATTAAAGTTTTAAACAAAGATGATCAATATAATTGCCAATACAACAATCCATTGGGTAGCAGAGAAAACATTATAAATATAGAAACGAACAGTAACTTATTTGAAATTAATCGAAAATGAAATTTAATTAAAAGATATAAAACATAAGAAATTGTGTTATATAAATTGCTAATTATTCTATAATAATAATAATAATAATAATAATAATAATAATATAAAAAAGAAACAAAAAAGAAAATATACAATATAATTTCTTCTTCTCATTTGGCGCTGCAGCCTGGGGTCGGCCCCTGCCTGCCGCGGCGACCTCCGCTTCCTCTATCTCCGTCTTACGACTTCATTGATAGCGAGCAGTATTGCAGTGCAAGGCTTTCGTGATCGAAGCACGCCATCTCTCCACCAGAGGCAGCTTCCCAATTGCCCTTAGGAGGCTGGGTGGACCCTAAATTAGAAAATTTTCTAAGTAGGTACCGTGGATCGAATATGGGCCTCCCGGCCAGCAATCAGCAACGCTAACCATTAGACCAAGTAGGTGGTCAATAAAAACCTATAATGAAGGAGGAATAAAAACAGACGCAAAAACTGTTAAGGAGTGTAAGAGGAAATATATATATATATATATATATATATATATATATATATATATATAAAGAATATTTACTTCAAAATACTCTTTAAGAGCAGAGGAAACATGATTTAAAATTATCTTCAGAATAGGGAAATTCCCGAAATTATTGTTGACAAAAGCGTAATATAAAATAAAATATATACCCACATACATACAGGTCGGTCCTGGTGGTCTAGCGGTTACCTTACTTGCCTCGTAGACCCAAGATCGCGGATTCAAACTCGGCCAAAGTAGATGAACTTTTTCGGGCGTAAAAATCGTAAGTATGGCTTCCTTCGGAAGGGAAGTAAAGCCGTGGGTCCCGTGCCGTACATTTACGGCACGAAAAAGAACCTTAAGCCTGAAATAAGAGACCTCTGAGCAAAATTTATCGGCCGTTTCACGTCCTAAATTGAATGGGACGCTGATGACCTGAGCTGGTAAAGAGCGTCCCTAAATAAAACAAATAAAAAAAGCACACACACAGAGCTCATGGATTACGGCGCAATAATTTCAGAGATTCTAGAGAGGTCTCACACAAGCAATTCGAATCCAGGAATCTGTGATCTGTCTGTTCAGTTTCAAAGTTAGAGCATTAAACCAGTAAAACTATTCATTAATATGGATCCCATTCGAAATATTACCACATAACAACAGAGAGAAGTTATGACGTATGTTTATACTACTACTACTACTATTACTACTACTACTACTACTAATAATAATAATAATAATAATAATAATAATAATAATAATAATAATGAAACAATTACCAAATGGATTTGACCCAGACCATCATTCTTTTCTAAAAAAACACGAGTATATAATATTCTATAAGGCCTCCAATTTAAATTAAGTGGCTTATTAGTAATTCATTAATCAGTAATAGGTTGCAACGTAACCAGAAAAGCATCCTAGAATTATCCTTATTTGTTGTGAGCTTTATCCCTACCATTAAATTTGTTAATAAAACCTAAAGGATATACAAATATTGATACAAAAGCTTTTAAAGTAATTAAACATTGTAGTAAAGTTATTATTAAAATATGATAGTTTTAAAAGTGAGAATGCTAATGCATGAACTTTCCTTGATTTTTAAATACTTCTAAGGTATTTGATTACGGTATAGCTGCTTTAGTTTCCCATAAAGTTACCAATCGCAACGCCTAAAAAGGGGAAAAGCAACATTTGCTTCCTACACGTTTTGAGTCCTTGATCTTTTAGGAGTAGGTGGGTTCGTGCAAAAACCACGCAGTTGCTTTCAGCAATTTTGCAATACAACATATAGATGGCATGCATGTAACCCTAACCTTACGAGTCGAAAATGTTACACGCCTATTCGTCCTACATTTGCAGAATGTTTTCCTGAACAGATAAAGTTTATAGCCCTGAAATATCGCTGAGTTTCTAACAAGCAGTACAAATTTCTGAAAATAGTCGTGGGAGAAAATTTATATATATATATATATATATATATATATATATATATATATATATCACAAAAAAGTTTTTTTAACAGAAGAATTTTTCTACTCCCACCAATGGAGTTTCTCTCAGCTTTCGTTATTTCCCTGTCATATAAATCTTTAAGTAGTGTAAATTTTTTTCTCTTGCAATTTATACCTTAACCATAATTGTTATTATTATTATTATTATTATTATTATTATTATTATTATTATTATTATTATTATTAATAATAATAATAATGATCATATTTTATATCACTTTACTTCTGACGTATCACGTTTATTTTTGCATTTTGGAACGTCTACAGTAAGAAATAAACTATAGCTAGTATACATTCACTGAAATATATAATGTGCAGTCATAAAACATTCTTTTCTGTTGCCATTTTCATTATTAGGAAATGTTAAATGTATTTGTGAATGGGTTTCAGTTGTGCCATTATTTCCTTTGGAGTTTTAAGTAGATGAAGTAAAATACAGTGCTCGTCTAAATGAATGGAACAACTCTGCATATTTATTATTAGGAAATCTATTGATTGTTATATTGAATAGTATGTGATGTCAAAATATAGGTATACGTTCTGTGTACTTACAATAAAAATATTCTCTAATGTTTAAAGTGACAGTGGCATTTCACGTGGCATATGTCCAGGTTGCGTAATTAACAGAAAGAATTTGGAGCCTGCAGTGAAACCATAGAGCGTAAAATGAGATTAGTGAAATACTGGCTGCGAATTATTCATAGAAACCAAACATTAATTAAGGCAATGTGCTATCGTAAACAATTTGGGATAGAAGGGAACAAGACATAGGCATGCAAAGACTAGAAACAATAGAGGACGGCTCCATTTGGATGGCGGGTCAGGTGAATAGAAAGAGCGCATGGAGGAAGGTTAGGAACCGCTTGAGGGATATGGATATGCAACAGTCAATTATGTAATGCAGAAAGATGATTTCTGTTGAAGTACAATCGGGCTAAAATCGGAATGGGGGATAGAGTAGGTCTTCAAAACAGAAAACTAACTCAGTATACAAGGGCTCGCGTGGCTCGGACAAGGGGCATGACGAATATAAGCGGAGAATTTGTCCCGTCTGTGAGGAGCGGGATTCATGGGCACATATCCTGGCTGAATGTGACGGACGGAAGAATGGAGAAAAAGTATCTACCGCACTCCTTTTCAGAATAGAACAGAAGGCGATGGTTATGCTGGGTTTTGCTGGCTCGCAAGGAAAGAGAGGAGAGATTAGGTAACTTTCTGATGAAAGTGTGATAGCTCATGTCTGTAAAGGCTGATAACCTGGAGGATGTTTGGGAGGAAACAAATTGACTGAATCCAGCTGTGAGACTCCATAATGAAATTTCCTCATAACTTCATACGTATTTGCAATAGTTTTAAAAATTATTCTGCCTGTTTTTCTTATTTTATTTTTTATCCTTTATTGTTGTATATATATTGTTGTTTTGTATTGTATTGGTGTCAGTAATAAATGCACTCCTACTGCTGCATATTGTGGTAGCTTTAGTGATGTAAGCTTGAAAAATTTTTCTATTCATTGATACCTAATAGGTTTTTCTATAGTTAATATTTTCTTTGTAATAAATACTCAAAGTTATTCCATTCCTTTAGAATAATCCTGTATTATATTAAATCTTTCAGCGATATATTTAAAGTCGTGACGTGCCTAAGGCAGCAGAAGCTGTAGATACCTGCGTCTTGCAAAGTACGATTCATAAGTTTCCGGGGTTACTATGTAGGTAGATGGGAGAATAAAAATACAGGTATCATTTTTCAACGTACTCTCCCCTATACTTCAATGTATTTTTCAGATTTCTAGATTAACATTTCAATCTTTCTACCTTCGTTTGCAACTCCACTTGCATGGTGTGATATGCAAGCTAGAAAGTCAGCAATAACTCCAAAATAAAATAGTTGCTTAAACTTTCAAAATATCAGGTCTAAGGTTTCCCGTTTTTTGAAGGTAAAAACTCTCAATGTCAAATTCTGACCTTTTATATCCAATTATTACGTAGAAGGTCGCTATTTGTATTCCCAGTATAATTTTTAGAGCAATCGAGGCAAATTTGCAGGCGTGGTGCTGTGTCGAAAATCTTCCCTCTGAAAGCCTCCAAAAGACCAATTTTCGGACTTACTTTATGAATCACACCTTAACCTTAAGGCACATTTTCAGAATCCTGGGGACGAGCTCTATATGCAGGGTACATTATTACCTTAACTTACGTTATATTACTGTATGGAGGTTTAATACGTTCAGTATGTAAAAATTCCCTTTTACCTCTGGTTAAATGAGGTGGGGTTGTTGTAATTCCTGTTATTTTCTAGGTTCATCGCTGTGGTCATTATGTACATTTTATCCACTTGGTATGCTACTTACTTCATTGCTTGACGTAGCTCCGAGCACATAGTGTAAGTTCTATGTGTTTATGGAACTCGTTCCATATACAGTAAAATGAGGATTCAAATGCAAAGTTGGCAGATGCTCATATGATCTACGGATTAACCGTGAGTAGAGAGTCATTGTGCTTGTATTCTCACAGCTGCCAGACAATACGAGATTAAGCATCAGAGATTCCATGCAACGGCGGGTTGATGGATGTATCCGTGCTAACGGAGTACTTGAATATTTCACATAATTTTCTATTTCCCACAATTCTGTTTTTTAATATTCTGCTATGTGGTATAAAAATGACTCTAACAAAGATATAAAGCAATTCAGGACCTGTGTTCACATTATATTTTTAACTTGTTATGTAAGGAATGTTTCACCAAAGTTTTGACATGCCTTTCTGTTACACTACATATGTGTGCGTGTTACTCAGTGGGTCAGTACATGGGAATCTATCTACTCTGCCTTACAGAAGCAACTGTTAACTAATTTTATGTTCTGAAGGTGGAGCAGCAACTATCGTCAGTCTTTGTCACTAAGACATACCTGACAACATACACGTACCTAACGACATTCCTGCGGGAGGACGGGAACACAGCTGTGAGCAGCCGGGAGAAAGTGGTGACAAACATCGTGACGGAGGAAAGGCAGCCCGCCATCGTCACCACCCCGGCACCTTCCGCAACAGCTCCACCTTTGCTGATGACCAGTCCGACACTCGCTGCTGGCGTCTTCCACACCACTTACACCTACCTAAACACCCTGCACGATGGAGATGTTCCCTTGGTTGTTACATCGCGCCATACAGTCTCCAACACTCTAACGGCACAGCATAGCGATTTCCTACTGCAGCCTTCACACCAGGATCAACAACCGTCCACGAACACATACCTCAGCACCGTCGCCTTCACCAAGACGCTCACTGAGGGAGCAGATGTGAAGGTGGTCAGTACTAAGGATGTCGTCACACAAGTAAGTGTTAAAAATGTTCATTGATCAACTTTAGTTTGCGATTGCTGATGAAAATTAGGTAATTTTAGATGTTAAAACAATTTGTATCATTGATTTTATGTTACCTTTAAGCATGTAGGAGTAAATTAACCGAAATAAATTAATACTGGGTGAGCAATGCTTGACGCAACCGTATGACCGGCCGGTAGCGCTGTGTCGGCAGAGGCGGGGAGTATATTTTCCCTCTGCTGCGTGAGGCTTCAGTGTGAGTTGAAATCTTGCGCAAATAGTACGTGTTTGTTAGGCGACGCAATATAGTGTATTGAGTGAAAATGTATCAAATGAAATGGGGAAATACAAGTATTTTATTCCACTGAGAGTATTCATGTATGATTCATATGTGCGTACAGAATCAGCGCATACTATAAGGAGATTATTTCAAGAGGAATTTCCCGGTGTTCACGTTCCTAATCGGAATACAATTCATCTTTTAGTAAATAAAGTTCGTGAAAGGTGAAGTGTACTTTGTCTCTGTGGAGTATTAAAAGAGTAAGTGTACAAAACAAAACCACACACTTTAGATAAACATTCGTCAAGAAATTGCTGCCATTTCTCAGAGGGAACTGCAGAGTGTGATGAGCAATTTTCTTACCATGCTTGAACAAAAGGGAGGCCGTTCCAGCATCTCCTTGCTTAATATACGTGTGTAATTTATTTATCTTTTTAAATGTTTATGTTATATATGTTAGAAATAACTTACGCGACAAACCGTACTATTTACTTCCTGTCACCCGTACTACTGCCGATACAGCAGCCAGTCTCGCCGGCCGGCCGCACGCCGCGAAACCGGTTGCGTGAAGGACCCCATACAGTGCTTACGGTCTCAGTCAGTAAAAACAGAAACGTTGATAATATCTAAAGAATGTAACACTGAAATATAAAACTGCAGTCTCCCGTTTGTTCAGTTATTTAATTATAAAGGATTTTTTTTTTTTTTTTTTTTTCCATAACTTGCCGTATGAATCTATTCATTTTAGATAAATTGAGTTAAAATAAAAAGGTCTCTATTTAGGTTTTGAGAGGCAATTTTAAAACCAATATTGATTACATTTTTGGTTCTATCCCTTCACCACCAGTTACCCCTACTTTGAAGTTTTAAATGGCACGCAACTATAAGATACTAGAATTTTAAAGAGGATTCGGTTGCTATGACATCTTTGTTTTCTGTTTGCCTGGCAACCTATATTGTCATTACTGTGTTTCAATTTATAAATTATAATAATGCAGAAACTACTGAGCATTTAATATAACAGTTATGTTTCAGTAATAAATTGTTTCAAAATAATGTATATGTTACGGAGAGTGAAATAAATTGTAAAATAATGTTATTGTTCTAACATTATCATTTGCGAATTGTAGCCAACAACGTCAATGGCTGGTAATTTATAAAACTGGCCAAAGAGCTTAGGTCATACCTATGTTCTTCAGATGAAAATGAAACATTATCCAAAATTGGGCCGTTGCCTAATTTGGATCACCTTTGTTTTCACTATAAAGGAACATTTTAAAGAGTTCAGTTGGTACTATATATGCGTGTGGATCGTACTTGCGGATACATCCTGCCGTCTTGTTGGAGCCAAGACATGCCTCCTTTCACCAACGGCAGAGGAGGATAGCGGATAAAACCGAGTAGTGTTAGTTTGGAGTTGCGAATATTATCGCGCTTCTTTTATTTTTTGTGAGTTTGCGAATGTTATCGCGCTTCTTTTATTTTTGGTGAGTTGCGAATATTATCGCGCTTCTTTTATTTTTTGTGAGTTGCGAATGTTATCGCACTTCTTTTATTTTTTGAGAGTTGCGAATGTTATCGCGCTTCTTTTATTTTTTGAGAGTTGCGAATGTTATCGCGCTTCTTTTATATTGTGTGAGTTTGCGAATGTTATCGCGCTTCTTTTATTTTTGGTGAGTTGCGAATATTATCGCGCTTCTTTTATTTTTTGTGAGTTGCGAATGTTATCGCACTTCTTTTATTTTTTGAGAGTTGCGAATGTTATCGCGCTTCTTTTATATTGTGTGAGTTTGCGAATGTTATCGCGCTTCTTTTATTTTTGGTGAGTTGCGAATATTATCGCGCTTCTTTTATTTTTTGTGAGTTGCGAATGTTATCGCACTTCTTTTATTTTTTGAGAGTTGCGAATGTTATCGCGCTTCTTTTATATTGTGTGAGTTTGCGAATGTTATCGCGCTTCTTTTATTTTTTGTGAGTTGCGAATATTATCGCGCTTCTTTTATTTTTTGCCAATTGTAATTCGCAATTAATTGGGTTGATTATTTGCCTATGTATGTTAAAGTCAGATTACTTTTGGCTAAGGACTCTCTCCTCCGGTGCCGTTCGTGAAAGGAGACGTGCCTTGGTTCCTTGGTTCCACACAAGATAGCAGGGAGTAACGATTAGTTTAGTACAGCGTTGGAGGAGGTAGGGCCGTGTTATTGTGTTTTCATTGTTTGAGTTATAATTTTTGTGCAACAGACCCTAAACTACTGTATGAAATAAGAGTAGGTAATAAAATATTCCACAATATGTTTTAGGCGTGTATTTTATTGACTACTCAGTGTTTAACTTTGTGAGTTTTTGCACAGTCATCTTTTAATTAATAGTATCCAGTTACCTTCTTGTAAGGTTCTCGTAAGTTGGACCGGCCCTTTTTAGAAAACTTTCATTAAAATCTTTGCGGAATTTTGTCTTTTAGGTTTTTAAGATAGCAAAAAGAGGCACATGAGGGAAATAGAACAAATCTGAATTGCAGATGGCCGTGACATGATACAAGAACGGTGACTATGGGCACAACGAGCAGGCCCGTGTTTATGCCAAAGGCAGCAATAAAGAGACAGATTGATGGTAAAATGCGTTGTTCTCAAATACAGTTAAGTACTTTGATAGGCAAGTATCTTTCACTGCATAGATAGGAAAGGTTCTATCCGATCACATTTCTAATTTGAAGAAAGATTTTTCGCATCACCATCAAACATGCCCGTATATCGGTCTTCGAAATCGCAGAAAAATCCAATCTACCTTACAACTTTAACAAACAGGAAAATTAAAAGTGGTTTTATGCGTATATGAGACGCAATCCACAGTTTTCACTCCGTCAGCCAGAAGAGACATGATTGGCTCGAGCTAAGGGCTTTAATAGGTAAAACGTTAACACATTTTTCGACCTGCTTGAAAAATTTGTCAATGAGAATGACATTATAGCAAATACTAGGTTTAACAAAGATAATCACCACCTCCAAAAGTATCCACAGTACTTTCTGCTAGGGTAAATGTTAGGAATGCAGCTCAGGGTGTGTTGTATTCACAAGCAGCCCACACAAACTTTTTATTTTTGATTGATTTATTTATGGACGCTGTTTAACAGCTCAGTTCATCAGCGTCCCATTCAACTCAGGGCGTGAAACAGCCGACAAATTTTGCTCAGAGGCCTCTCCTTCAGGCTTGAGGTTTTTTTTCGTGCCGTAAATGTACGACACGGGACCCACGGCTTTACTTCCCTTCCGAAGGAAGCCATACTTATGATTTTTACTCGGTCCTGGCCGGGTTCGAACCAACGATCTTGGGTTTAGGAGGCAAGTATGGTAACCACTACACCACCAGGATGACTTCACACAAACTGAAATTATAACGTTCGAAAGGTCAGCTGAAGAAATAAAAAACCAAAAATGGTAAACTTATTTTGAAAAGATCAGGATGAAGATAGATTTTGATTAGTTCAAATTGGTTCTGTATTCTGTGCGAGCAGGCAAAGGAAGATAAATCAGTGCATACAATGGGTTAATACCCGGTGTGCCCATTATAAATAACATTACTGTAGAATAGAATATTTAATGTATTGTATACTTTATTATTTTGATATTTTATAAGGTTGAACTTGGGCAATCGGAAGTGCAAATTAGGTTTCTTAACTTGAACCATTTACCTAATATTAGTTTGTTTATTTTTGAGACAGGAAAAGATATATATCCAATGTGCTAATTGAAATTTTTGCAATGAGGAATATTATTTATTTTAAAGAAAAAATGTGTTAATTTGAATACTTAATAAAGGTTTTCTTTTAGGAAATATAAAACTGGTCCTTTTTGAGCTACCGTCCCCTAACACATTGCCCGGACAATGACGTTAATGGCCAGTCGTAATTAGGCAATGTTGATAAGCAAAGACAACAAGCACACCATCATCTTAAAATATACTATTTATTTCCTTTTATGTGAAACAAAAAATGTTAAAATTGCCTGTTATACGCAGATAAATAGGAACGTTTGTGTTTCACAGCACTTTCTGTTACGATAAACGGTAAATTGTAACTCTTGCTTGATTCTAAACGTTATTAGTGTGTGTTATATCGGATACTTAACTGCTGCTCGTATCAGCCACAAAAATCAAGCAAAAATTAGGAAAATTAGCGCGAGTAATTATAGAAAGCAGAACGATTCACAAATATATCGCCAGCTTGTATAATTTTTGATGAAGCTCAAAACTAGAGTGAAAATTTATAAAGCATAAGTACAGTGATTAAAATATTCTTTCTTGCAGGTGGTGATAACTGAATCGGACCAGAAGGCAACTGACGTAAAGAGCGTGAATGAGGATATAGCAACATCCACCCCAGGTCTATCTTCCAGACCACCTGGTTCCATAACCAATGTTGTGAAAACTTATTTTGTCACTTATACATACTACAGCACTTTCCTGGAGGGAGGCAGTACCGTTGTACGGACGGACGTGGCCACCTCGTCCGATGTTGTGACAGAGAAGTTCTACGTCACTGCTCCAAAGCGAACCAGCACTTCAGCACCTGTTGCAACTTCTCCTCCAGAAAAACAGATCTCTACTTCTGTATCTTGGCCACCGTTACACGTGTATGCTACTAAAACCTATCTCACTACATTCACATATTTCACTACGCTGCTTCAGGACGGGGGCAGTGGCAAGGGAACCTCTACAGTAGTCAGTTCTAGGACTCGCGTGGTACAAAATGTAGTTACAGAGTCTGTAGACACAGGTCTTCTCGATCCTGAGTATCTAGAATCACTCCGTACATCGTTGCAGATAATGCAACAAGACACCACCTCTTCTTCAACGATAATAGCCACGGCTACTCTCTCCGGCGGTCAGGAGCTAAAGATCACAGCGATGGATCACGATATTGTACCTTCTACAACCGAGCACTCCGAAGTAAGACCAACAGCTAGTCTTCACGAACTATCCTCTTCCATGCAAGAGGACAACAGTGCTATTAATAATAATGTAATCAAAGGATCTACCATTATTTTCTTCGACGAGGATGATCAGATAGACAGCAGCACTCCTAGCAGTTCAAGGACGCTGGCTATAGATGTAGCAGAACACCATACAGCAACACCAGCACTGGACACAGCCCAAAGCACTATTGTTGGAGCCGCAACAGTGCTCTATCCGCAAGATGGTGCTGCAGGACAAATTGAAGCCGCTGCTCTCACTGATTCGAAAGCACCTATATCAGAAACGGACAAAGAGAGCTCCATCGTCATCATTCCTACGATCTCGCCAGTATCCTTCATCACATCTATCCTAGCAACATCCACGGTGACACCTGCAGGCAACACTCTACTTCCAGGAGAGCAGGTAATTATGATGACACAACCTGAGACCGGCCAGGTTACTGTTTTACCTGTGAAGAATGGCGGCAACAACAAGAAACCCACAGTACTCGGTCCAGGAGGTAGCGAGATACAAGTCAGTGACCTCCTCAGTTTAGGTTCCTTAGGAATCAACGGTTTGAGTGCGCTCAGTCCTGTGTTCAATGCAATGGCCGGTTTAATCCAAAGTAACTTGGCCCCCGATCGTCGCAACGACACCACGGTAATCGTTCTGCCTCAAAACAGACCCATCACAACACCCAGACCTTACAATCCTGTGTACATTCCGCAGTCACCTCCTGTAAGTCATCAGCCAGCCGACGGTGAAGTGAGATCTCCTATTTATATTCCCGTGGGAGCAGTTGCAGGAGAAGACGTTGACACTGCAGAGAGCCAGCGTTATGAAGGCGTTGCTGTTAATTTGAATGGTGACATCAAGGCGTGGCCTCTTGTATCGGACAAACACTATGGTGAAAGACCAGATGCTGAGTCGCCTGGAATGATGGTCGTGGTTGGACGCCCAGTTGAAGGAGCGCTGCTGGGAGATGGAATTCCTATCAGCCCCGGAGAGGTCATCACGGCTAACAGCGATGTAATTGTTGGAAAACCCGCCGCCATGGGGCCCCGGCCACCTAAAATCAGTAACAGCAAAGATGACGTACCTATTGGCATGAAGCCCCCACCACCTCCTCCACCCCCGCTATGGCCTCACAAGGTAGCTGACAGTCATGTGCCAATGAGGTAAGTGCAACACTCTATTCGGGCGATTCCACGTGAAATCCAACGAAAATTAGACAAATTCACCTCACATTTATAAGTTTTAATATCTTTTTATACTACTACAGACGACATTTCTGTGTAATATGCCATCAGCAGATCTTATAGTTTTCATTCAAACTTTCATAAAATGTATCACATTTTAACAAAATTTATTTTTTGTAAAGACAGTTGTCGAATCCCTAAAATAAAAATCGTAACAATTGCGCATTTTAATCCCCATATCTTGATTTGCAAAACGTAGCTGATAATTTACAATATTAGAAGAAAATCTATTTATGCATATTTAAACTACTCCCTGCCCTTCGAAAAAATAAACAATGAAATATGCTATTAAGACAAATAACTATTGTTTCAAATGTGTGCTGTAATGTAAAATGGTATAGAAAAACTGTCCTGTCTTGCATGCTGATAGAGTTATCATATCGCATAGGTCCTGCAAGAAACGTTAGGCGCAACTAAAACACTCGCATGTTGCAAATATAGTTTCACGACATTATTATGGGAACTTAAAAGCATGTACTTAATGGAATCCCAAAATAATGTTAACACTTTTTTTTTTTTTTTTTACAAAGAGGGTATAGTATTCAAACAATATATTCTATTTTTATTATTTTAATGGGGAAATGAGTCAAGTATTAATTAATTAATTTATGTTTCTGTTCAAATTGTATGATAAATAAGGCATATGTTACTTATGGAATATGTTCAATCGGCTATAATATCAACCTTTTTATTTCCAGCATTAGTCATTACGGATTCAAATGTTTATTTTTACAAATGTAGGATGAAACAAGAAAAATAACATACTTAAAACGACCTTCGCATGTTCATATAGTTTTTAATTCTCTTTATATATAGTTTTATTCAAGGCAGTTCTAATTTGCAAGGTTTCCTGGTGCCCGATTTCATATGTAGCTAATGGTAACCGCCTTATTACTTAAAACACATTTATATAAACATTTTATATTTTAATATTTTAATCTTCCATTCATTTTAAAATATTACAATTAAAAATCTGAATAATTTATTAGGTATACTATCAATAATTTTTTCCTTTATTCTATACTCATTACCATAATATTTTTCTAACCATTACCTTTATTAAACATTTATTATATATTTTAAAACCCTTTTAAACTCTTTCAAATTTCAAAAGTGTTTTGAAGTATATTTATACTGTCATGAGGATCAAGCAACTCTTTATGATTTGAAGTTTCCAATAGCGGTTAAATAAAAGGTGTTTTAATTTTTCCCTTTAGTCTGTCATGGCGCATTTGGTCACTCATAATTTCGAAATATTAGATGGTTTCACAGCAACTGATCTGATATCTCCCTGCATGACGAGAGAGTTGGTGTATGGAGCCAGTAGTGAAGAATATTAATCTTAGATTAATTACTCTTATCATTCCGTAACATTCAATTGCAGAAATTTGTTCGAATATCATAATCAACTGCCTGCAATTCCAGGGCCCTATTCCACAAAGTATGGTCTAATACTACAAGTGCATTATTACAAATCTTTGTAAAGCATGGTATTATAACTTTTATTCCACGAAAGAATGAACAATAATTGTAAAGTATTAGTGACGTCATATAATAGCAAGATGGAAGAACATCAACATTGCCATACCTTCAGTTAGGTTATATCTACTACGTCGTTATAAATTCGTATTTTATAATATACAAAGTTGATGATTGTCATTCCTACTAAATAGTTCGTGTATTTTTTCTGAGAAATAATAATAATTTAAATACTTTATTACGCGTTTATTAGTATTCAAGCGTAATAGTACGTTTTTAATGCGACGATTGCATACGGATATACAACAGCATTAATTTCAATTGTCGAAAGATGGCAGAAGAATCGAGCTTCCTGATTGCGCTCGGTCATTCATTTTATTAGTCCATTTGATCATTTATTTTTACATTGTTTGCAAACATATTTTCATTATGTGAAACAAATTATGGCATCAAAAGAAAATGAAGAATGGAAAGGAATTATTTTCATGGCTGTAGCAAGAACATTAAAAATCTGCTAGACTGAAATATGCATTTGAAACAAAAAAGACCAATACCAGTCATAGATTAATTGCATCTAACCTACCAAGATCAAGGGTTCGATTCCGGCTAGGGTCATGGGTTTTTTTTTTCGGGGGGCCTAAAAATCCTAAGTATGGCTTCCTTCGAAAGGGAAGTAAAGCCATTGGTCCCATGTCGTACATTTGTGGCACGAAAAAGAACCTCAAGCCTGAAAGAAGAGGCCTCTGAGCAAAATTTATCGGCCGTTTCACGCCCTGAATGGTACTCTGATGGCCTGAGATGTTAAAGAGCGTCTGTATATAAACCAAATCAACAACACTTAACCTAAATTTAATTATACTCAAATGCTGAATTATTCTTGCTTTATACACATTGTTATTCTCATCATTATCATCACTTTTGCAAATATATCGCATATTCAGGTCATATAAATGCAAAAGTTATTAAAAATATATTACAATTTGCAACAATATTTGAAGTTACTAACATCCCTACACCTATAGAGAAAGCTATAAATAAGACAAGTGCGCTATTAACACTTCTGTGGAACAGAACAACGAAAAATCAGTTGTACACTTGTAAGTGTGGAGTTGTATTGTATAAGAGTAGCAGAAATCTTTGTGGAACAGATTTCTACTAATAACTATAAGTTACAAGTCCATATACTTGTAATGTATTAGACCATACTGATGTAGAACAGAGCCCTGGATTGCAGTGCCCCTGTATGTTCAAATTGATTCAATTTCGAAAGACAAACGATGCGTGTAAATGAAACATTTCTACAAAGATGTCAAAAATACGTGGATGTAGCAGAATAACATTTTCAACATCTTCCGTCATAAGGTACGTGTTTATTAGTATTGTAACTGTAGCTAAAATTGCGAGAACTTCCATCAGTTACTTCGCCAGAAGTTACTGCTTTGATTGCGGACCCGCCAGCTGTAGTGAAATGGGCCGACAAAATCATGAAATATCCAGCATTTCCTAACCATTATTATTTTTTATTTGTTTTAAACTTATTTTAAGCTTTTTCAAGTGTCAAAAACTTTTGAACTAAATTAATCCTCTAATGACGATCATGCAAACCTTTAAGATTTGAAATTTCCATTAAGGACCAAACAAGTACAGGTTGTCTATGTTTCCCTTTAGTTAGTAATGAAATTAGTCGCTCAATAATTTCAAATATTTGTATACATTTGTCCATTTGCACGAATATTTTATATATGAGTCAGCAGATCTTCCTTGGCCGTCGCGGTTCAGAAATGCTGCAGAATTTTGCTTATGAAATGTCTAGAACGGAGTTTATTCCCCCTCAGAACATGTCGAAGCAATGAGATATAATGGACACCTTTCCGAGAGAGTTTTGAATGTTTTAAAGTAGGGTAAACAAATATAATTCTTGCTTCCTAAATGTTCAGTTTAACAATTCAGAAGATTCCATCTCATATTTTTGGCAGCACTTCTTTGAATTTTTTTTTCTTATTATACAATCTTTCACAGCAAAAGTAACCTTCCAAAATTTCAAGAGCATGATGCCCACCCCAAAAGGAATTGTAAGCTACTTGCAATTAAAATTTACTGTTAGAAAAGCATTGAAAACACTCATCTAAATGGGGCAATATTTTTTACAGAGAACCATTGTTTCCACCGCGGCAACCCATTAGGAACCATGGAGGACCAGTGAGAGATTATCATCGACCCGTGGTTGAAGGTTTGCCTTTAATGCCTCCTCCAGTCGTTCACCAGAAGAACCCGTATCATAACACAGAACCTCCCGTTCTAGTCAAAATCCAGCCATCACAAGTGGCAAGCGTGGTTGTGCCACATGGTACCGATTTTTATGAACCATATCCATTGCCAGAGTCCAGTCCGGGCTTTGTGGCTATCGACACAGATCTTCAACATCACGTAACACAGGTAAGTTGCATTTGTATCCCTCTCCTTTATATCCAAAATTTAAAAGAAGTTATTAAAGGTTTTATTTCCAAGACACAAAGCATTGTTTGGCCCTTTTCTTAGAGAACAAAAGAGAAAAGTAAACTATTATCTACAATCTAGAAATAAGAGACATGTAGATATAATCTACGGAAAGGGATGACTCACGATTGGGACTAACATTCGCGAGGTCCCAGGTTCGAATATCTAGGCCGACCATCCTGGCCTTGGGGCTTTTACATATGGTTACCCCATATCGCTTCGGATAATATTGACATGGGCCTTTCCTTTCCATGAATTTTCCCATTTCAACTCATTCTATTCCATTGGTCCTGATACAGAGTCAAAATTACCGGATGAAGGAGACAGGTGCTGTGCGCGACGTAGCGGTAGCTTACGCTTTGGAAAGGTTTCTGCCCCGGCCCTTATTAGGGGCTTGAATTTCTTGTCACTGTAGTCACTGTAGTCAGGGTCCTCTATCTGGAAACAATGTCTTACCGTCCGGTGTCTCCCTCACCTAATTCCTTCCTCCCAGAGGTGCCTCCTTAAGCACAAACGGCCATCCATTGAGCAATACTGAAGTCTCAAAATATTTTCTTCGTCCTTAACAATCCACTTCAATCCAATCCATCCTTTCTCAGTGACGGATGATCTGTTTTGTATAGTTCTTTCTCCCTTAACCTAAATGTTCATTAGCAGTTGAAAAGGTACAAGAATAAAAGAAATAATGGATGAATAGATGGATGGAAGAAAGAAAAAAATAGAAGGAAAACGAGAAAGAAAAAAGAAAAAATAGCAAGATATTAGGAAAATAAAGAACGAAAGAATTTTGCTATTGTGGCATTTGGTGCTGAATCTTATTATAAGCATGAGCCTAGCCAGGGTCAGGGAGGCAGTTTCCTCTAAGTAAATAAATAAATAAGTAAAAACTATTTAACCAACAGCTGTAAAAAAAATAGAGGGAAAAATTAGTCCTAGGTGCATATCTTTCCCTCCCTTACCCTAACATAAAATTTAGCTATGCATATGTTTGTGATGTTCACGTTTAAATATAAAATTATACACCAAGTGTAAACAGATGCTGTCTTTTTAATAGTTAATTGTCTTAAACATTATTGATTTAAATATGAAAAGAGAGATTGAGTTATAGCTTCAAAACAGAATCATGTTTCAAAACACGATATTTTGGTAGCATGTATCAATCTGCAACTGGGCTTACAATTGGTGGTAGTGCAGAAATAGTGAAATTACAATATTTACATATTGTGCTTACAATTATACCTTTCAATCTAATTAAATGTATATCAGCTAAAAATTATATCCGTCAATCTAATTAAATAAATAGCAACATAAATAAATATGTACTAACCTACTTAAAAAACTTCAATACGATTAAAAACATTTCAATCTATATTAATGCATGTTAACCTAAAAAAATACCTGTCATCCTAATTAAAAACACGCCGACCTACGTAATTAAATATATGTGAATGTTAAATATATAACTAAATCAAGTTAACATAATTTAATGCATTTAAATCGTATTATATAGATGTCAGATTAAACAAATACATCTCAACTTAAATAAACATGTGTTTTGTTATGTAGCAAACATTTTAAATGAATATAAATTACTATATTTTGATTTAAAGAAGTTAAACCATGGAACAAATGTTGCGATAATTTACTGTATTCTTAAATTATTATAGAGTGGTTAATTATTTCAGTTTACAAATAAAAAGTTTTCGTCTCTTAGTGCTCCGATTTATATGCATTGTGTATTTATTATTTTGCAGGAGAGCCACACAAGGATGGATTTGCCAACACACGAGGTCGAGGTCGGAAGTCATGCAAGTGATAATGCAGTGATTCCTCCTCAAGGTATCAACGTGGAAATAACTCAGGGTCAGGGCATCAACGTGAATGTAAGTCCTGGACAAGGCATAAACGTCGAAATAGGACAGCAACCACCATCTCAAGAACACAAGATATCACCAAGCGGAATCGTACTAGATTCGCCCTTGAAGGATCATGTGCCCCACCACGAAATGCGTCCTCAGTACAGACCTGCCCCATCTCCTCCGCATAGAATACCTTCAAAACCTCATCGTCCTCCCAGTTCGCATGCGCATCCTCATGGACATAAATTTCCACATCGACCATCAGATTTCATGGTCCCGCCACCGCCGCCGCCTCCGGGAACTTCCAACGTATTTTACCGTGAACAAGAAAATGGACTACATAACAGTCCAGTTATCATCCCTCTTAACCATCACGTTCCGCAGATTCCAAGCTTAGAGGATCTTCTGATTAATGTTCCCAACAGCAGTAGTGACGACGACGAAAGCAACAAAAATCAAGGTCACCGTTATCAACAGCATCAGCATGGAATAGAAAATTATGATATAGAAGAGGATTCTGCAGAAGTGGAAGGAGACGAAGTGATACAGGAATCAAAACAGAGACCCGTAAGACCAGGGCAGATTCCAGTGGAAACCTTTAATTCAGTAAGCACGCATAAGCCAATAACTGCTCAGAGACCTCTATCCACATCGCCACACCATGAGGATGCCTTCCACCAAATGAAACCGCCTCATTCCATGTTTGATAATCCTCTGGTACCTGAAAACCGGCCAAAGAACCCCTCTCCGCATCACAATCACAGGCCAATTCAAGTTTTCGTATCTCCGCCCCAAACACTACCACATAAACCTCACCACCAAGACACGCACGATAAGAAACCTCAGGTCGGTGGCGACATTGTATTGGCAACCTCAATGGTTGCCCAGAAACCCAAACCTGCTCCTCATATTGAAGAAATTCCGGCATATTCAAAACCAGAGGTCTTTGTTGAGACCAGACCCTATTACCCTAGTAATGAAAACAGTCCAGCTAAACCTTCTGGAACAACAATAAATTATGATGCGGATTATGCCATCCAAAATGCCCAACAGCTTCCACCAAAGCCAAATTCTAAACCTTACAGGCCTTTAGGTCAGCCCTCTATGACCGATTTTAATCATAGTATTCCTGGTAGCGAAAGTAGACCAGAACTAGATAAATTCGACGATTTGTACCACTTAGGAAATAGGCCACATTCTGGTTCTTCAGAAACACCACCATTATACGATTTGGAAACTCAAGCAAACACTCCGCGTCCTTTCGCCTCCCTGCCGCACCAACCAAAACCAGGAACAGTAGTTCTGCCACCTCCTCCGGATTTCAAACCAGATGAATCTGTAGTGGGATTAACGCCGCCTCCACCTGTGAGAGTAGCTCCCGGAAGTAACAATGGACAGCGATTACCAATCCCAGGCATTGAACCACACGTATCCACTCACAGACCATCTGTGGTGAACATAGGCGGCAATAGACGACCGCCGAACAGAAATAAACCTCGACCTGTTCCGCCATATAAGTTTGAAATACCAACCACTATTCCAACCACAACCACCACATCAGACACACCTACCACACAGAAAGCAAGCAGTGAAACCAAAAGACCATTCTGGATACGTCCTGCTGTACAAGATATATTCAATCCAAAACAACCAACAGAACTTGAAAACGCTGTTATACAAAATAAACCAACTTTGCAAACAGATCAACACCATCAACGTCCTGTAACAACATGGAGGCCTCCACTCTCTCCAGATAGGCCAAGGCCTGTTGTTGGACTGCCATCAAAGAAACCATATGAGGATCATCATGTATCATTGACATCTCAAGAAGATAATGATGATCAAGATTCCATGCTGCAGACTGTAGTTATTGGTAAGCCCATTCCAGAGGAACCTGTTATATCACCAACAGCATCAGTGAAAGATAATGTTTCTGTTGGCAGCATAAAGAGGCCAAATCCTTCACAAGGAATCTTAACAGCTGGTGTAGCATGGAATGAAGATGTTGTTGTGGGCTCTGAAATACCTGTATTGGAGGCCACAAACACCTTCGAAGCTACACCTTCTGTCAGTAGCAAGTCTTCAGGTGCTCATTTAGGAACATCCACTATTCTTGTGTCTTCTGGTTCAAAAACTATATTTGGTAACCTATTCACAAAGCCTTCTATGGTACATCCTTCTAAAACTTCTGATCATTCTGCAGGTGGAAAATATCATACTACCTCAACATTAAACAATGGTGAACACACAAATAATAATCAATATGGTAGCATTCAAGATGAAACTGAAGAAGATCTTGATGATGTAGAGTATGATAGTGGTGCTAATAATAAATATGATCTAGGAGTTGCTGCCACTTCCAACAAAAACATTGGTGCAGTAGATATTAGAGCTCCAGAGCCAGCATCAACACGTTATGTCACACAAACATTGACAGTAACTCTTACTGAGACTACTGTTGTCAGTAGTCTTGGACAACAGCCATCAACACGCACCATTGTGGTGACTAAAACACAGGTTTCTACTCTACTGGACACAGTAACAGAAACCAAAGTTCATACTCTGGTACGTCCTACAAGCATTGTTGCTACTGTAACAACAACAGTATCAGCACCAGCAGTAACCATTCCTCCACATAACTATCATGATTATTCCACTCAGAAGCCAGAAGAAATCTTGAAAACTGATGGTACTAAGGAAGTAGAACCCAATGTGTCTGAGCAGGATGTAACAAAAGAGAAGGAAAACATTGAAAAGGATGTAAATGTTATATTGAACAACAGCAATGATAACAACAGGACTCCGGAAGATATAACAGGTAAGGTATAATATATCAAAATCTTTGTCTTTTTTTAATTTTTTCTTATCAAGCTATTTTCCTTTTGTCCCTGTCTTTCCCAAGCCCATCATGAACATTGTGTTTTTGTTCATTTCTGCGACATGAATGCATTAATTTTTTTACCACTCTTAGAAAGCATTAGGTTTGCTGGTTATGTTTATGAAGTGTTGCTCTTCCTCCATTTCCTCTTCCTCTTATTTCAAACCTCATGTAGAGATGGGTATTCTGACTCTTGGTATTGAAATAAGCCATTGGTTTCTTGTATGGCATCTGAAATTGCTAGATTGTCATCTGTCTGGGTGAAATTACTGGATTGTTTTTAAGATTGCTGTGAGTGAGTAATTTGTTCCTAGTTTCTATGATCTTTTTGATATAACACTTCTGTTCAAGACCTCAAAATATACTTTGCAGTAGTCGATGATGCCTCAGGTATATAGCTTTCCTTCTTCATGCAATATTGCTTCTCTAATGTTGTTTAATAAATTTCTCATGCAATGATTGCTAACTTTTTCTTATAATTTCAAATTGCGAGGGTAATTAGGTTCACATCAATTAGAAAGGGACTATATTTAAAACTGTCATATCTATTTCATATAAAATATTTGTAATAAAACTTAATAATACTAATAGCAATTATAATAATAATGGTTTTACAGTTAGCTAGATATGAAAGACAAGAAAAATATAATACAAAATATTAAATTATCAAAATACAAAAAGACAGCACAAATATACTTTATAATGTGTTTCATAAGTATTATGTTGTGGATCCACAAATTTTACATCCAATTTCAAATTCATTTCTTCCTTTTCTGAACATAGGATATTAGCTGGCTAGGGCTTCATTAAACGTACATTGCTTTTTGGCATTTTCAATGCATGTCTAACTAACTGTAGAACAATGTGGTCAAGGAAAAAAAATATATAGGAGAACATTTCCACCCAAGCACAGAAAGTAGAACAGGCAGCCTGCGAGAATGTGGCAAAGAAAGTACATTAGCACCTCAATCTGCTTTGATCTTTCATTTAACTAGCTATCTATGAGCAAAGGGTATATTCTGTTGTTGCTGCTGCCATATAGGGGAAAATGATTTTAAAAAGGCATCAAACTTTTCAAAATTTCAGGCACATAATTACATAAAGGAATTGCATGATTTTTTTTTAAAAATTCTGCTCAAACAAAAATGTAAAATAGAGGACATGTCCAGACATAAGATGATCATCCTGTGTATAACACTCACATAATTGCTCATATAGCTTTTTGTTAGAATGCTGGTGAAAGTATTAAGGCATTTTTATTCTAGATTGATGCTTCTATACTGCCTGGACTTCGTCTTCTTTTCCTTTGTAAAGAACGTATAGATGGGAGTGTGTTCAAGAATTCAGTACTGTCTTTAAAGTCCAGACATTTTGTGAAAGTTGTTCCATTGTCCCCCATATTAATAACAATCATGATTAAGAGCTGTTATATGTTCCTAATGAATAATAACAACAACAACAACAACAACAATAATAATAATAATAATAACAACAACAATAATAATTTCCATAATCTATGCTGTTCACTTGTCTTACATGTTGCTCATTCCATTACAATCTGTTGTTGCATTTGAAAGCAAGATGTGTAACATCAGTAATAAATCAGTAATTACATGTACCTACCTATATATAACACAACATTAAGGAACCATTGTGCAAATGATTTTCTCATTGACTCATTCAAAACATTGCCTGCAAGTTTGAATTTAACTTCTAAGTAATTAAGGAGTACCAAAAATTGAATCATGTATTTATAGTAAAATTACATAGGAGTGTTCAGAAAGACCACACATTTGTATTTGCATGTGTAGAAATAGAAAAGAAGGTTTTTATGCTGGGAAAACCCTTACATTTGATAAAATTAAATAAAGAATTTGACAAAAGCAGATTGGAAAGTGTAAAAAAAAAAGGTAAATAATGCTTAAAATTATAAGAAAATGTGCCTGTAGATAGAACACTATAAGTAGTATTTATTAATTACTCTTTCATCCAGAGTTAGACTTCTGGAAAAATTTCAAATCTTAAAATGTTACAGGAGATGATGAAAATGAAACTTTCTTCGTTGTGGTTAATGATAAGAACCCAGTGCCTTCTCTGGAAGAGGATATGGCAGAAAATAATGCAGAAAATGAAGACAATGATGCTGTGCTTCTAGGAGGAGTTCTAATAGCCCCACCTATTCCACCACACCACAACAACCCAGTAACAACATCAACAAGCAATCAGTGTCAACCAGAGTGCAGTCCAGCACGTAATGAGCTTTGCCAACGTGTTCAGGGCCACATGCGTTGTGTGTGTCGTCCAGGTTTTGCTAGAATGTTCCCAGATCGACCATGCAGACGTAAGTCAAAAAGAAAAAGAAAAAAAAAAATACTCCTTAAGCATAGAACATACTTGTGTTACAAATTGTTTGTAGGGTTATTTTTACTTTATTGCAAAATAAACATGATGGATAAACATGAGATATGCATTAGATCCAGCAAGCTAATTTAGGTTGATATTAAATCAATATCATACTGGATCTCGTTAGAGATTACCAAATAAAACATATGTAGAAATGTAGGAGATAGTAATAAATACAAGATAATGCTTAGATTCAACAATTTAAATGTATTTATTTTGCATTAATGAAACAGTCAAGTTTGTTTCAAGAACTTGTTTTCTTCTCTGTGTAGCCACATACACCTATATGATGTCTTTGGGTTTATCTCACAATGGTAAAGATGTACTTCATTATGATGGCTCCTTGGAAGATACCAATTCTCAGCAATTCCACCAACTTTCGAAGTCCACTAAGGAGGGTCTAGATCGTATGGTGATGCAATCTGATCTTCGAGATATTTACCATGGAGTTGTTGTCAAGGACTTCCACCCTGCACCTGGAAAAGAGGATGGACTTATGGTCAACTTTTATGTTCAGGTATTTTTAACAATTAAAATCTGCTAATATTATTTTTATTGTCTCCTACTCATTTCAACATTGATAAAGAAAATTACAGTATAATGGTTTTTATCTATTCATGGACTTAAATAAGGTTTGATAATATTGACCCTAACATTTTCATTAAATTTTGAGAGAGAGACACACACACACACACATTAATAATCTCCGTTAATAATACTGGAATGAAAACTTATCTCTGGGAATATACAGAATAGAAAAATATAATATAAAATATATAAAATAATACATATTATTTGAGGGATGAAAAAATAGAATCAAAATTCTTTAGTATGAGAAATGTGGGATATCATTAAATATGTATCATACACTTTCGTTCCAGTATTTTTGAAGTAGGTATACCAGCTAGCTTTAAATTTTTCTGAATGCTGGTGACATTTAGCAGAATAACTAAAAGCACATACAGAGTGTAAAAAATATTGATACAAACTTTGGTGGCAAGCTGTTCACATTGAAATTAGAAAAATAGTCATAAAAATATATGTATGTTAGAAATTATTCGTTTGTTAGATATTATTGAAATTAACATTGAACGTATTTCAAGGTACAATCCAATAAAACAAATTTGTTTAAAATACTAATGAACTTTATCAGACAATGAAATGATACTACTGAAACAAGTTAATCTGCTGATGCATATGTATCCTAGATGGAGATGTATTGCATGGAAACTTGCTTACATTATTATTTGTGTATATTTGTGGTTAGTCAGTTTCTTATATTTGACTTGTGCTGCAGTTTAGTTCCATTTGGGTAGTTAACCATTGTAAGATATTCATATCATGTGCAGTGAATATGATTTGTATGTAAGGTTGCACAAATGGTAATGGACACAAGACTGCATGGCTGTATGATAATGTCTTCCTAGACTGAAGGCAGTGGAATCATAAAATTTTCCTGCAGTTTATTGCTAGTTGCTGAGACAAGACCCACAGCACCATAAACTGCAGATTCAGGAAGACCAAGAGTCACTTGCATGCCTGATCAGGAAGAACTCATTCTATAGCATGTTGAAAAAGATCCAGCCATCAGCACAAGACATTTGAATTAGTATTTAGTATATCTCATATTACTGCATTAGGCTACTCCACAGCAGCTCTTATATCCATTTCATTTTCAACTGCTCAGGATCATATATCTGTTTATATTATTTTTTAATGTGAGGAATTCACTTCCAAAGTTTGTCTCAGTGTTTTTGTCACACTCTATACAGAGGGAGAGGCATCTTCATTCTGTAAATAGCTCAATTTTCGCATAAATGTATAATAAATATTTGGTTGTGGTTACACTACAATTAATTAATAATTTTAATTAAATTAAATTAATATGATTGGCTTCACTGTGCAAGTTCCAATTTACATTTAAGTTTTAAATTAATAATTTATTTTTTTACTTAGCCAGTTTCTCTACAATTTTGACAAAACCAGTTTTATGCAAATCACATGCTGAAATAAATGAAATTAAATCAAATCACTCACAAAGATAATGGAAGTTTATATAGATATAACATCACTAGTGATATTATTACGACCAAATTAACATAGGCAATTTGAACTACAAGAAAATTGTTTCAAATTATGTGCCTCTAAGAGCAAAACATTTGTTAATTAAAATGTAAATTGGAACTTGCATAGTGAAGCTAATCATACAATGATATTAATTAAAATTTTTGTTGATTGTCACCCTGCATTTGGCATAAAGAATAACTTCAGGGAATGTAGGTTAAAAAATACTGATTAGCTATCTAATTGAAAAATACTTAAAGTATTTTCTTTTAGTCAGTTCTTATGAAACAAGCATTGTAGATATAAACATTAAATTCATTAATTTCTTTCAGAATTGTTGCAGTATTGCAGTAAAGAATGCACTTTACATAGCAAAAGTAAAAGAATATCTTTAACTTTAAAAAATAATTTGACCAGAAATGACTATGGTCTTTAGTTATACTTATTTATATAAATCTGGAATAAATAGTCCTATCAATACATAAAAATATAATAAACATTAAATTAATATATTATCAGATGCTATAAGGAAGAGAAGACTACTGAGGTTGGGCCTAATCTGCCTACTGTAGCATTAAAGAAAATGAATGTAATTGCATTTGGAAATATTTTCTGAAAATAAATCAAGATAAAGTCTTTTGAACTTCTAAGGACTATTAGATATGAAATTAAATAAGCTTTTAATGTTATAATGCATAAAATAGTTTTGTCATAGCCTTTCAGAAAATATGTTATTTTATTATACATTTTGATTCTTAATAACCTACTTTATTTGTAATTGAACCATAACTTTACTGAGACTTCTGAAGGAATGTTTATGATCATACTGAGTAATATGTGTTGCAGTTATCAGATAATACAGATGAAACAAGACTGCAGGATGTGTTCAAGAAATCTCTAAGAACCAGCAACTTCAGTTTAGGGGGTACCCAGATGTATGCTGATCATGACCTAATGCACCAGATCAGAGCTGATGGTAAGCTATTAATGCAAAGGAACTGATAGAACATAATATAATTCTACACCATATTCTGTTTCAGAACTTGGTTCTTAAAGAAAAACTTTTTTTAATGCCCCATGCAAACTGTCATAATTTTGTGGAACAAAATGAATGAGGTTATATGAAGATACAAAAGGCCTTGATGTCTAATAGTAGATAATACATGTCATTCTTTCTTTTGAGAGCAGGAAAAAATAGCTTAAAACATGTATGCATCTTTTACAAAACAATGAGACATTAGCCTGAGGGAAACTTATCTGATGTTACATTATTTTTTATCTTATTTTCGCTCTCAAATAAAAAATGAAACTATTAGGAACATGTGCATATGCCCACTTCTGAAGTAATCTTTAAACAAAGATAAAAAATATGTTTTTAAGCTATGGTCTATTACAATTAGTTTTTCATAGCTGCCACTATAGCATGTTTGTTATGATAATGCACAGAAAGGCAGATACATTCCTGTGTATAACTATAAATAGATGACAAATTTTAAGAGTCTGTTTTGTTTTCCATAATTTAATAATATTGGAATATAGCTTTGTTAACGAAACAAAGTGATCCATCACATTTTACATTTTAATATTCTTAAAGTTTGTGCTTTTATTTTTTTGGTAGATGTTAGAAAATCAAACCTTGCTTAAGTAATAGGATTAAGAAATAAATATTAGTATACAAAGAACAATGAACCAAAATAATAGTACCTTTCGTCTGTAATTCTAGTTGTGTATGGAATATAGCCACTTATAGTAGATAGCTTTGTATTTATAAAGGGTTACCTAATTTTAACAAGGTTATACATTTATTAATTATAAAATTTAATTTATAGTTTCAAAACTTACATTTCCTTTTGGAGTTAACATTATTTGTGGAAAGTAGTACCTTTTAAATGCAAACCATTAACAGCAATGCATTTCATGAACAATCTGGAGGATTAAGCATAAGGCATGCATTGAGTTATTATTACGCAACCAGAAAAAAATTCCCACAGCTTGCCTGCTGCTAAGGTGGAAAGTGCTTATCATGGCTCCATCCTAATGATATTAATGTTTTTTTCAGTTGACAACTGTGGCTTTTCAGTTCAGAACTCTCTCACCTTTTGTTAATGGTGTAACTGATACATAGACGTTAGTTGGCCTTTGGATGATAAAAAAAAATAGGCTGATTATTCCCCTCATTCTAGAGTCACACCAAACAATAACATTTTCTGCTATACACTGGCCTTTAAATTCTTTCTTGAAGGTTATATGGTGCCCAGTATTGAATGTTTGTGTGTTTGTTTACATATCCTGCCAAGTGAATGTTTGCTTTATTGCAGTCACCAGCAGGGAATTAAAATATTCAAGATCTTCATATATTCTGCTTAAATGTATACTTAGGGCATTGTCAAACTCACTTAGGTTTCAAACAATACACATTTTATATGAATGGAACATCCTTTGCAGCCTCCATTATATTAATTATGATGTTAGAGCGTGATGCATTGCTGAATGCTTTGTTCTGTAAACAATGCAATTCAGACCTGATCAATATTCTTAGGAGTTCTCACTGCTTTTTCTCAGTGGATATGATTTATATTTAACACTTCCTATGGCATACCATTGTTTCATTAATTCATTAATAATTGTCATCCATGTAAGAATTATTCTATGGTCATGTTGGTCTCCAAATTCCTTACTGAATGCAAGCTGAGCTTATACTTGAGTTCAATAAAGCTTTCTACATAAAATACTGCAATTGCACCAGCCAGCACTCCATAGCTACTGAAATTCAAGTCATTAATTAGTTATCACAAGAATGCAACATCCTCCTGTGCTTCTTGGTGTCAACCTAAAAGTATGTAGTTGAAAATGCTTAAACCTGTTGTTTTACCTTGGCAGAAATAAACAGCAACTTAAATAGCAATAATAATAACTTTTATATACATAATGAGAAATTATCATCAGATATACAGATAAATGTCAATTGTATCTTGTAATTTACTTTTGGTTTAGATTTTGATGAATGTCAGAGTCCAAAGTTCCATGACTGTTCTGAGCATGCTCAATGTTTCAACTTGCGAGGAACATATACTTGCAGCTGTCGTGATGGATACACAGATCTCTCAGAGAATCCATTATTTCCTGGTCGAGTATGTTCAGGTAGGTCGATGTTTTTTATTTTATAACAAACTGTGTCTAGATGTGTACAAAGTTTTATTTAATTAATTTATCATGCTCCTTTATGAGTCTTTTTGCCAATGAACAATGTTTAAACGCCCAGTGAATTATGTCCATAGTACTAGCTTTGTTTTTAAATATCTGTAGCATGTACTTTTCTGTTTTTTGCATGATATTTTTTTAATTTTTTTTTTAATATCTGGAAGACATGTGAATATTTATTTATTTTTTGTTATTTTTGTTTATTGGCATTTCATAGCATATTAATGTGTTTAATATAACCAAATAGAAAAACAATAAAATTACAGATTGATAATGCAAAATTTATATTAGCTAGGTAGCCACTTCATCAAAATTATAAAATATCCTCTTTATAAACCTTATTAAAACCACTTGGGCACCTCACATCATTTATAAGAGGTCAGCTAGTGTCCTATGCTGTGCAATCAATTTGCCTGCACTATGTGCATTAGAGTGGAAGAACAGAAGAGTTTGACAGCCTTCAGTAAAATATATGTATACATATAAAATTAGGGCTAGTTTTGAGAGATATTTCAGAATAAACAGACAGAGAAGTGTTGCAATTTTTTTAACATATTTGATTTTTTATTTATTTTTATTTTATTTATTTGTTTATTTATTTATTTATTATTTTTTTATTATTTAGGGACATCTCAGGTCATCTGCATCCCATTCAATTCAGGGTGCGAAATGGTTAACAAATTTTGCTCATAGGCCTCTTCTTTCAGGCTTTTTCATGCCATAAGTATACCCATGGCTTTACTTCCCTTCCCTTCCTTTCTAAAGAAAGCCTTTCATAGAACTTTTACATCTGAAAAAATCCATCATTTCTGGCCAGAATTGAACCCATATGTCCCATTGTGCAACAAGCAAATAACAATACAAGAAAAGAAATAAATAAACACTAATATTTAATTGTTGCTGTGAAAAACAAAAAGAAAATATGTGTCTTTATTTTAATATTGCAAATAAAATTCAAAGCCTATGTTCCAGAAGCATCAAATATCTGGAATATTTGTTACAGTATAAATTAATGTTCTTCTGCCTTGTGCTACATGTAGTTAGCTGATAGTGACAGAAAATATATTTCATATGATGGACCATTATTGAGCATAGCTAATAAAATGTCCATTGTGATATAGAGTTTTTAAGGTAAAAAGTTGTCTGCCATTATTACTTGCACTACTAACTCACAGTATTCGTTTATTCATGTTTGGAAATTTCAGTACTTTTTGTTTCCAGGCTGTACCTTGCTAAGCATTGCTAATTTTAAGTGTGCTTTTGCTTGAAAAGAATTTTTTTTTGTGTAGCAAACCATTCAACTCAATGAATATGCAGGAAATATGATGGGGAAAAATTCTATTAGGTTGCTTCCCTTGCAATATTTGTTAAGTAGCTCATTATCATACTGACAGGTAATTACATACAATACATTGAAAATGGGGAAATGTCATCTACAACCACACTGTTGGTATTGGACAAAACATTTATCTGATTTTCAAGAGTTGAAACATCTGCAAATTATTTTTCAGTTAATGATTGAATTTTGACTGCATACTTAGAAAAATCTTTCACAGAATCCCTCAAAGATGCTAAGGTGGAAAATTTCCATCGGATAATCAATGATCCAATAATTTGTTTTTATAGTATAACACAGTTGAATAAAAAAAGTGATTTTTTCCTTGAAAAATCACATATAATTGATTCCAGTGATTAACTACATCCACTAGAAAGGATTTCAGCCCTCCACCTTATTGCTCATGCACTTGTTTACAGTCTCTTTCCATGAACATGTCTATCTCTTTGGGAAGATAGAAGAAATACTTTGGTACTCTAATAGATACTGAGCAATTGAAGTTCATGAGAAATTCACCAGAGTGCCAACCAAATCAAATTCAATAAAAAATCCAGCAGTTGTATAACAGCTGAGTATGTATAAAAATTCCAAAAAGTCTTGAAATATCTTTCGAATAAATGAAGCTAGAAAGTGTATTTTCAAATAGTTCAACTCAGTTTGTTTTTTATTAATACCCTTTTAATTAATCAACTCCATATTTTTCCTTGCTATGCTCTTGTGTCATTGTTTTTTTAACATTATTTATATTTGTTTCCTGTGAAGAGGACTTTGAGGTCACCTATGAAGGCTAGAGTAACATATTTGTTTTTAAGATCAGTGTGAGTTAAACTAATACTTGTTTGCTTCATTTACTTGTTTAAATATGTAGGACCTGTTTCATGAACCCTTTGTTCACATTGTCAGCCCTTAGTCAACTGTGGGATAAACTGTTATGCTGTAGGAATGTGTAATCTGCTCTGGTGGAGGTGTGATGAACTTAAAGTTTATGTTTTCATCATCAGAAGTGTCGAAGTTCATTAAACTGTCTTTGTCCTTGTAAATGTAGATTTTCTTCCATGTTGCTAATTCTGCAGGTTCTTGCACTGATTTTAATAATTTTGTTTTATTCAAGTATGTTGCCGTTTTCAGTTCAGAAATGATATGCTGCTGCTTTCTCAAAAGTTTATATTTTATGTTTCTGAAAGGTTCTTTTAGCTATGTGCCTATATTTCTCTTTGTTTTACCAAAGTAGATTTTTTTCATACTGTCCAAACAAATTTTATAAATACCTATTTTTTTTTTCTTGTGGAATTCTTTCATTAACATTATCAATCAGGAGATTTTTAACATTAAATCTGTTTACAGGTGCTAACCTGATATTAAAATTTTTAGGAATATTCTGAAATTTTTGTAGCCCATGGATGATATGTAAATTTTTTAAAAATTAGCTAATCTTTTTGCTGAAAGTGTTGTGGTTTCTTTTAATAAGTTTTTGTGTCTTGAATTTCTGTACTTTTTTGTGTATTAGTTCTTTGTTATAACCATTTTTAATCACTGTTCTTTCTATTTGTTTGTATTCTTTAAGGTATTTTCTTTGCTAATTTTTAGGTTAACTAGCCGATGTGTTAAGCTGTTGATAACTGTATGTTTGTGCATTGTGCGGTTAATATTTATTTTTAGGGATTTATTGCTTCATACTTTTAAATTAACAGCATATGCCGATTTATTAATTTAATATTTTATGGTTATATGTTCACATTACAGCTGAGATGATTGGCTGTGAAAAATGCAACTATCATGGTACTTGCTACTCAAAGGGGGAAGATTTGGTAGTATGTGAGTGCTTCCAATGGTATGCTGGAGAAAGCTGTCAGATAAACCTTAAAGGTAAGATTGTTGAAATCCATTTTTCAGCATTATGTTGGTATCAAAACTAGTGTTTGTCATTATTATTCATTGTATTTAAGCATTGCTTTTCTCTATAGATCAGTAATAAAAATGTGATTCTGTAAGCAGTATTATTTCTGCATTATTTCTAATATAATTGTGTCAGGATATGAAGATTATGAAAACATTCTGGCACTTAAACTATATGAATTAACAAAATCTCTACTTCAATATTTCTCATTTCCTTTAATACAATTAGCAACTATAATTAACATTTATACCTTTCCATTAAAAAATAATTTCTTAAATCAAAGGCATCCATTCTATTAGCCACAGAGAACAATTGTCCATGCAAATATATGATTTAAACTAGATAACCCTGCTAGGAAAGGAAGGAGTTTAAATTTTAAATATTGCTTATAACCTCTGTCTTTGTTATTCATTAACAAGGCTCAAATATTATGACCTAAAATGCTTTAAAAATTACCTTTAAAATGAGAGCAAAAGTCCTATATAATGGCATAACATTATTAAAAATTACTCAAACATTTGAACAGAAATAGCATTCTACTCATTGAAATATATGTAATTTATATTATTCACATAATTTATGGCATACAATGAATGGCAAATGATTTACAAATATAATTTTGTACTAAAATTAAAAACATTTTATAATATAATAATAATTAAGAGATGCATAATAAACTGATTGATGATTATTAATTAACATTTCAAACATTTTCACTTGTATATTCTTCTAATAGACAAAATTACTTAGTTAAAGAATTGCACATTTCTGTCATTATTAAGAAGTTATGTGATCCCTAAGTTGAAAACATCTGGAAAGATAACACTTTCTCTGTGTGATGGATGGAAATATTTCTAAAATGTTTTGTGCTTCTATCTGTATATATGTTGTATGGGCTTCAATTCTTAGCATTACGTAGATGGTAGTGACCATGCACATGTTCTCAAAGGAAAAGAAATGTTGATTGCCAGATAATACATTCTTGTATATTGAACAACTCCTTTCAGGATCTACAAATGCAATGGGAGCATAATCACTGAATGTAACTTCATCTTCAATGCCAGTTATGTTAACATTTTTCCCTCTGTCACTTAATGATGGAACACAAAATTTTATAGCCTGAATTCTTGGGAAGAACGCATTTAATGTTTTCTATTACCAATAGGCCAAAATGACCAGGAACATTTTTAATATTTCTTCAGTTGTTCTATTCTTTTAAAGAAGACCTTTATCTCTCAGATTCATAATGTGTTGTCAAACTTCTGATGTTTCATTATTTATACTTATTTTTTAAAATTCTTATACTCAATAAGCATAAATGTATGAAAACCACCATATAATGATGAAAATATAATCCAAATTAAAAATAATAATAATAATAAAAAAGACAGTTATAAAATTAAAGAAACATGAAAAGTGACTAAAAATGATCCAATGAATTAGCATTTCTATAATATGAAGGAGAATATTTTGGACTTATATAAAAGTTTCTTATATCTGATACACCAATTAAAAGATGATCTATCATAAATATTCAGGCCCTGTTCATTATAACACCATTGTTTTGTCAATGTTACATCTTAAATAGATGCACAAAGTAAAAATCTGTAGTCATTTAATTTGCTGAACTTCTCAAAGGAATTGCTGGAAAGATATCTGAAGATAAATAATATGCTAGAAAAGAATAGATAAAGTAACCAAGAAAGGATGCCACATTCTTTTCGATTTTACAAGCCACATACAGCAAATTGAAATAAAATAATACAAAGAAAAATATTTAAAATTTTAAACAAATGACACATAATTTTAAAGTTTTAAATTATAAAGTTTAAATAATAATGTATTACCTATTTTTTCAAAGTTAAATGCCAGAAGGAAACAAACATTAATTCAAAGTATGATGGCTGTTTTTTTTAAAAATTTGGTATTGATAGTAACACATTGACTGGAATGACTTACTCTCCAAATGTTGTTGCAGTGTTGTTGATTGCATTGGTTACCATCGGTGCTATATTACTAGCCCTGCTAGTTGTATGTGTGGTTCTCACCTGCCTCAAGAGATCTCAGTCTTCTTCACAACATCCTCGTAGCTCAGGATTTTTGCGCTATCGCAGTCCAACACATACATTGGATAAGCGAGCAATGATCCAGGACTCTAGCAGTGAGGGAAGTGTGGCAGCTGAGCATGCACCTATTTCTTATCTGACACCAACACACCAGGTAAAAACTGATGAAATTGAAACAATAAGCTTACAGTCGTCAAAAAAAAAGTATGCATTTCTTATTGTTATGTTAATTAATTAATCTCTTTGTTTCTAAATTCTTAGCCTGCAAGTACATTTGGATCACAAATGAAGCAGGTTCCATTGGCACAGCCAGGTGGCAGAAAAATATCTGGAGTGGAGACATCTGATGAAGGAGGACTTCCTTATTCAGAACAAAGGGATAGATCACTTACTGTGATGATTCCAAGAGCCAAATACCGTCCCATTCCTCCTACTTCTCCAATGCTTACCATGTCAACATTTGGTGCTGAACAGAAAAGAGCAATAGCTCAAGAACAACAAAAACTTCTTAGCTACTTAGACACTGGAAATACCCACAAACAGGTAACCTTTACTTTAATGTATGAAATGTCAATTAAAATTAACAGTAAATATGCTTCAAGCAACATCTTATCTACAGATATGGTGTAAATTTGTCAGAAGTTATATAATTAAATAAAGTACACATTATGAAATAGTTATATTTAGTAAATTTGTAATTATTCTGATATTTTTATGATTACTTTCTTGGTACATATGTGATACAGTTATTATTATTATTATTATTATTATTATTATTATTATTATTATTATTATTATTATTATTATTATTATTATTATTATTATTATTATTATTATTATTATTATTATTATTATTATTATTATTATTATTACTGTTAATGCAATTTGTTTTGTTTAGCCCTTTTTCAATCATAATATACCTATCTAAGAAATACCTTTCCTGCTTTTTTCAACATACTGGTATAATTTTAAATTGCTTTCTGGATTCCAAGAAACAGCTCTTAGAAAATTTCATTAATTTCTTATGGAAGAACTAGAAGAAAACTTGCTGGTTTCATGGAAAGTTTAAAATCCTGATAATGTTTATTGTTTAACCAAATAACATAAATACATATGTCTGCAGAATATATATACTGAAGTGAATTTTCTTTAGAAATATAACAAATATTCAAAGTTAATTAAATTTGGAAACTAACATAATGGAGCATGCCTTAATAATCTATTGTGAGTCTAATTATTTAAAAACACTTTTCCTTAATTCCCTTAATGAAGATTTACTCAGGACATGTTTTGTGTACTTTTTTCCTCATCCTCAGCTGTTAAATGACTGTTGAATCATTCATTCGAGTTGTATTGGTAGATGTATGAGTTGATTCTGGTGGCCTTCTCATAAACTTGATTAAATAGTTGTCTGCTTCCAGGATGCCAAAATTCATTAGATATTGCTCATATCAATAGTTAATCAACAGCTAATGATTGGAGCATGGCCCCAGAAACATGTTCTAATATTTCATATTAGAACATGAAAAGAAATATCTGTACTGCATAAATTCAAACTCTGAAAATACAAGAGCATTGCCTTTTTCATCAAAGTGAGTTTCAGAAAGCTGTTAGATATCAGTGATTTTATACTGTATATAGACAGAGCTTATCAACTGTGACTAACTTAATATTTAAATGTAAAATTGGAACTTAAACACAGTGAAGCCAATCATATTAATGGATATCATTGTATGATTAGTTGAACTACATACTCTTAAAGCTTCACTTAGTGAAGCTTTAAGAGTGTGTAGTTCAACTAATCATACAATGATATCCATTAATAACTTAATATTATTTGTAAATAACATGCATCTCATATTAGACATCTCTTAATATGTGATTATAAGTTTATAAGAAACTATAGATTTTGTGTTGCATAAATTTAAGTTTGCTAATAAAGCTGCCACTTAATCATTGATTTATAGTTAAGAGAGTTTTATAAAAATAATAGATGCAAATATATTTGAAAATTTCAAACTCATTCTGTTAAGAAGAATTTATATCCCATCTTAAATGTCTGTTTATTTTAATTATAAATTAATATTATATTAAGCAACTGTAGCTCTAGGTCATGTCCTATATCATGTAAAATGATCAAAAGGATGAATAAATTATCATATGTAAATGGAGTTAGTGTCAAGATATTTAATAAATTCAACTAGAATAAACAACCACTCCTTTGTCTAACATTGTTTCAACATATTATATTACATACAGATGGATTTTCTGAGAGCTCAGAACCACAACGTATCTCTGAGATACATTGCATTTGATCATGTATCAATAGATATTGTCCTGATGGAGGGTTAAATATGTTTCATTACAGATTTTAGAATGAATTAAAATATGACCCAATGATAAATGCTAAGGTCTTTAACATCAATGAATTTCTTTTATGTTGTTTTTCCTTTCTTGATCTCTTATTTTCCCCAACATCTTTTTCAAATGCTATGAATAAATATATTTCTGATATATGTTGTCATTTTAATCAGACAAGGAGAACAGAAAATATTAGTTATTTTAATGTTTTTAACTATTTAATTGCATATCTCTTAAAAGAAATTTTTAAAATGAATTTGTAGCAGGAACATCGCTCTGCAAATAATAGGCGAAAGCAAAGCAGTTCCGCTAATCAAACAAGTGAAGCTGCTCAACCTCCAGTAGCAAGAAAATCCTCAGCACCTAGAAAGCCATCTACAGGTAGGTCAGCTATACCATTGAAGAATGTTTCAAATTTAATGGCCAAAATGTCCATAATGTTTTAAATGTGCACTTAAATAGTAGAGCCACGTCTTATGATATATGACAAAATGATTCAAAGCATAATTTTTTTTCTCTTTACCTAGAAAGAAAGATCGTTACCAACCAAGAGTGCTATGATCAAGATAGTCTTGCAAAACTATAAACAGTGATGATAAATTCATTAGAACTAAATACAAAGCAAATGCCAAGATATCGTGTCAGCTTTTATTATATATTATCTCTTATTTTTGTAGTATGCAAGTCACTTCATGTATGGGTGGGTGGATGGATGGATAAATGGATAAATGGAACAAGACAGGACAGAATGGGATGGATGTTAATAACTCATTTATATGCTATTCTCCTATTATTACAACAGCAATATTCTCTCTAGTGACATCTTTAAGTTGATGCTGTCTAATAACAACATACAGAAACCATTTTCAAGTCCTCACTGGCATTTTTATACAAAGTCTATTATGAGAATGGATCCAAATTCTCATTTTTTTATACTCTTCCTATGTGGGCTATGCACCTTTGGCATTAAACAAATCCTCAATTACATGGTCTGAAAAATAATAAAGTCCTCTTTTTAGGGTTTTTGTTAACTGTTTTTTTTATTATTGTTTATAGTTTTATTTATATTCAATTTTTAATCTTGAAGGTTTAAGTAGCACTGCAGTTATGTTTGTCATTTACAGGTGCATTGGTGTCAGCTGGATTTGAGGTTTCAGCAACAGTAGGTCGCAAGGAGCCTGACTCAGACACAGATGTTACGCCAGCAGCTGTAGGAAAGGGTGGTGCTACAAATGGTGGTAATGGTCATCACCATCACCACCACCATCATCATCACCACCATCATAACAACACCAACACATTGGCTAGCAATGGTTCACATTTTACAACTCTACGCACAAATGATAGGTAATGTGTTAAATTATAAACACTGAAAATATAGCAATATAAACAAATACCTAACAAAGAAACTAGTTATTACATACTAGTGACAGTTTCTTTTTTAAAGATTTCCTATTCTTAAAGAGTAATGGCTATTTTCAAGGTAAACTCATAAAAGTTTATAACATTATGTGAAATATATCTGGTGTTCCAGATAGTCAATGGAATACAGACCTAATAATTTGTTAAGCTAAATCAAGTTTGTGTGGATGCAAAGGTATTACATAAATACAGTTAAGTTTTAGAGAAATGTGATTTTTTTTTTAAATACATTGAAATTCTAACATTCAGCATTTGCTGCCAAAGATTATACAAAAAGGAGTAAAATACATTTATGAAATTACTGATATGAAAATGTAATTGGCAACTGATTTCTCTCATAAAGATTTGCCAATGCAAATTTGTGCAACTAATATTAACTTCATACCATTTTCTTCATAGGATGGTCTGCAGGTTTTTATTTCAGTAGAGCATGGTGTCTAATTTGAAATTTTCAATGTCCTCATTCTACCCTCACCCTTTGCCCCTCTCAGTGTTTGCTTTGCACTTGAGGAATTAATTAAGTTAATTAACATGACATATGAGAAGAAGGTGTAAGTCTATGTTTGGGTACATCCTCAAATATTTCAAACTTTTTTGTCAATATGATGAGATTTTTAAAGAAAAATTGGTAAGTTTTAGAACTTGGTATTTAATTTGCAGCAGATTACAGCATTTACTTTTGTATTGAAATTAAAAAGTTTGCAGTAATTATTGGAGAGAACCATTTGTTAAAAAATTAGAATGGAACTTCAGTTAGGTACTTGTAGATATTTATGACATGTTCTAATACAGCAAATACCCATGCTTCTAAATAATAATTAGAATTTCCATAATTATTAACACCTTCATTATCATTTATCATCAATACATCTACTGTGATTCATAAAGTCTATTAAAATTTAAAGAGAAGCTTAAGGACAAATTGACATAAATATTCAATTTGAAAATGTAAATGCTCCCTATGTTGTCACATTTCAGGACATAAAAGAACTTGCGGGTTATGGAATTCTATTATAATAAAGTTTATATAAGAACTATTTAACTAAAACTGGATCCCAAGCGGTCTATTACTTTTCCAATAAAGGAATCCTCCACGATTTTTGTTTTTTCTTGACGAACTGATCATATATCTACTACTAAGATGATTGCATATCATGTGTGACGTTCTTATTCATTTTTTCATGCCTCTTAACTTATGAGTATCATGATAATATATTATGCATGAAAATTGTTGGAAAAGAGCTTAAATTTTTCGAATACAGAGTAGTCCAAAAATCTATATTCATCAATAACTTTGGAACAAATTGAAACAAACTTCTCATTTTCAGAGAAATTTTAGCATAGTGTTGGCAGTGACCTTATGAGCGCACGTTTAGTCTTTTTTGTTTGTTTGTGAAAGCAATGGCAAATCTGGCGAATCCAAGGTTGTCGATTCAAGAATGGAAGAAAATTTTGAAGTGAGACTTTCAGTTTAAAAACTTTATCGTAGTAGACAATGGTGGAACAGAGCCACCGACACATCTAACTATTGCGCTTATTCGAGATAAATTCGAAGCCCACAGTACGGTTTAACGATGTTCCGGGCAACCTGTAACAGCAACAGTTGCAGATACATCCGCAGCTGTCATAATAATTTACACGTTCATCGCAGAAGTTGTGAAAACGGAGTTAAGTCGTTCAAAGTGTACAGCGAATTTTTAAATGGTAAGTGGAAGGTGTACATTCTTAGGACTGCTGCATGCAATGAATGACGAATTCAGTACTGCGAGTGGTTCGGATGGGGAATTTGCAGGTAAATTATCTAGTCTGATGAGGCACAATTCAAACTGAATGATGCTGTAAACCGCCACAGTCATCTGTATGAGCTCCCGAAAATCCGCATATCAGGACAAAGCCGTAAATTAACCGGGACTTAAGTATGATGTCACGTGTCGTCTCATGGTTTGATTGGACCGTTCTTGTTTGAGGGCACAGTTACCGGTGAGATGTATCTCGAGACGCTTCAGGCATAAATTTTTATCTGCTATGTGGGAACGAATTGTTTTATTTGCAACAAGATGGTGCCCCAGCCCACTAACCATCGAGTTATCAGGGCGCATTTGGATCAAACACGTATCAACGTTTACCTGTGGGGCACCCTAAAAGATAGTGGAACTTCCATGTAGGTACACAGGAGAAATTAATAGTTAAACTTAACCTAATAGTTAAACTTAACCTAGAATAACAGGAGAGCTAATAAAAACAGTATATTAAGAGATGATGTGACTCGATTAGAAGCTACAATGTCAACCACCCTCCGAATGAAACACGACGACTCAATTCTTTTCCATTGTAATGCGATTTTATTGTAACTGTAAACATGAAGCTGAGAAACCTCTAGGTTAAAGATCTCAGGTCTTTAATTAGTATTAATGAGTGCATAATTTGTAAACCGACAACAAGCACCATTTAACTGTCCTGTGAATATAATTCAATAAAAATATTGTGCAGTTGTTTATCTACACACCTTTAATAAAATTTCAGTAGGGGCAATTACTACCCATAGTAGTCGCTTCTTGCAGAGCCCTTGTCTATAATCACTAATATCCTTTATTCCTTTCATTCAAAAATATGGAATGAAATCTGTCATTTACAATGTTGCAAAATGTGAATAGAAATGCAACATACTCCGAAAAATGAGTAACTTAAATGGGTTTCATAATATAAGGTGCAAATACACCACACATTTCACAATATAATATAAAGTTGCTGGCCTCCCAATAGCACACAACAGCAATCAAATTTTTGACAAAGAGGCCTCTTTGACTTTGCTCAGTTGAACTGCATTGTCTTTCCACCTATGGACAGTTTGCTTTCTTTTAAATAACATAAAAGATTAAAATCTCTTTACACAGTGTCAAATCTGAGAAATAGTTAAAATTTTTACTTGAAAGTTAACTTAAATAGTCTTAATATTACAATGCTTCATTTCCTGAACTCCAGCTAAACTTTAACTTTGTGCTTCCATTTGGCTAGGTTAATGGTTAATGGAAGTTTAATAGTACATCACTGCAGATGGTCACTTGATCTCTGTCAATAATAAGCTCTGTTAAAGATTGCCTTTGAATGCCTTACAGTGCATTAATAACAGTATATTATCCCTGCACAATAATGCCACTCATTGTATTTGGTTATCATATTTTGAAATTGAAGGATATATAAAGGTGTATCAAAATCCTCAAACACAGAGCTATGTGCAATAACTTGTAAAATTGAATATGCATGGAAGAATAACTCTCATTGTTTAATTTATGTATTTTTTTCAGAAATGTAAATTCAAATAATTTAAACACATCTAATGAGTATATAATGAAATGCAAATTAACAGGCCTTATAAGTACCTACATTTTCAGTTATAATTCTGTACATATATAGAAAAGTTGGCCAAGGTTGTTATGGCATGGACTTGTGAATGGAAAGTCTGCAATTCAAATCCCACAAAAACCATCCTTTCCAGTTTTCTTTTATTCCAGGTTTTCCTCAGTCCTCATTAACACAAATGTTGGGGAAGTATCCCAAACTTAGGCCTGAACTTAGCTTCCTTCCTAAAATTCCTTTCTCAATTTTTCATCACATCTCATATCATCAGTGTTCACTGCAACAATAATAAAAACATATGTTAAACACTATTCAAATTTTTGTACATAAAGGGAATTGTTATTTAGTTTATAGTTTGGTGACTGTATTATCACTTCTTAGCTCTGTAAGATTTTCCAGTCTTAATAATTATATCTGGGAACATGGGTATTTTACAGTGAAGATAAAGAGAGTGCACTACATGCTGAGGCTCCAGAAGGCACAGAAAATAAGAATGGCGAAAATTCCAGAGTACAAGAGCTGTAAGCAAATTTCATTCTTCTTGTCCTGTTCTGTCCTCAACTTCACATTTTGCATACTATTTCTTCTCATACATCACTTTTTAGAGATAGTAGTAGTATCTGTTGACAAATGGTATAACATTAAACAAAATAAGGGTGTGGTACCAATTAATTAATTATACACTTTAGATTAATAATGCTAACCTTTCATATTGCACTTTATTTTTTCATTCTGGTTGGATTTGTGCACTTTATTTTCTTAACTATTATCTTAATTTTCATTTTTATAACCACAGTGTTAATATAGGGATCTTTCAAACCCATAACCTCAATAAAGAACACTCTATATTCAAAATTGAATGTTTGCAAATGTTGACACAAACTTCAATTACATTTTTAAATTTAGGACATGTTTCTGAAATCATTGTCCAATTCCTCAGTAGTTATTGACTGCTTGGTAAATAGGGTAGTCTGGAGTAGTTGTGTCTGGTTCTGAATCACTTTTCTATTCATATCTATTGAATTCATTAAATTCACCTTTGGAATGTGAAAATTCATGTACTTATCTCATCTTAAGTATGGGTTCCTTTGCAAGGGAATTAAAGCCATGGATCTTATGTTGTAGATTTACTGCATGTAAAAGAACCTCAAGCCTGAAAGAAGAGGCCTCTGAGCAAAACTGATTGATCGTTTCATGCCCTGAATTGAATGGGACATTGATGACCTGAAATGTGAAAGAGAGTCCGTAAATAAACCAAATTAAAAAAATGAACATATTTTGGTGTTTTAAAATGAAAATTCTTTCCTGTGTGATATTTCTACCAGAGTATGTATTTCTTATAACAAAATGACTTCATGATTAATTTTATGATTGTGGTCATACTGCTGATTTTCCCATTGTTTTAATCCGTCAACATTTGCATCATTAAATTTTAATATATTAATCATTCACTGTAAATAGCTTCTACACATTAAATGTTCCTTATTTTATAAAATGCTTGCCTTGTACATTCACTCATTTCTTGTATGAATGCGTAATTAGATCACTAATCAGAGAAGAATGCTTATATTCTAACTTTAAATTTACATAGAGAGATTCCATTTCAAAACTTCCCAGTTTGAATAGCTATCTATTTAATATAAACTAAATATAAATAAAATACTTTCAATTTAGATATTTGCAGCAAAGTTTAAAGAAATGTTCAATTTCAGTTTAGGTCTCCCCCCATCCTCAGCCACACCCACCTTGAAATTTCAAAGGGAGGGTTCCCCTACTTTTTCATACTTAAATTTTAAAGAATATTCAATTGTTATCATATCTTTTGCCTGGCAACTTGGACTGTTATTGTTGTTTGAATATAGAGAGAATACAAATTATAAGGGTATGCTAAAAAGCAATTCCTCCTAATTTTTTGTGTTACTGTGAATATAATTGGAGTATTAGTTTAATGCATTGTGTTCAGTTAAATTTCCCACTTCACTGACACAAGTTTCATACCTCTGACACTAGAGACAGAGAGCTCTGAATTATAGTCTTAAGGAGTGCTCTGTGACAAAGAGTTTTTAACAACGAAAAATTGTTTTCGATATGCATTCATGGGGCATTGAAGCTCTTTATGCTGATCAATGTGTTGACATCAGTACTGCTTGTAATAGACCTGTTGCAACTCTCAACCTGTATGATGAAGGGCACATTGGAAGGCCGAGTATTGCAACTGATGACCTTTATCGGAATCGTGTCAATGAACTCATTAGAGTGAATCGTCATATAATGCAGAAACAGCTGTCAATCATATGTGAAATATTAAGGGAGCGTATGCAGGCGATAATTATAGAACTGTGATTCCAGAAATTTGGCACACGGTGGGTACCTTGAAAGCTCTTGCTTGACATGAAACAGAAGAGATTAGCCAACAATTGATACTGCGCTACAAACTGGAGGGTGATGCATTTATAAAGAACATTGCCACAAGCAACGAAAGCTGGATACATCACTTCGATCCTGAAAACAAAGGTCATTCATGGTGTTTCACAACAAAGCATCCCTGCACCCAAAATGTTCAAGGCTGTGCCATAAGCAGGTAAACTCATGCTTACAGTCTTCAAGGTGTGGTACATATGAAATTCATGCCTAAAAGCACTAGCACTAATTTTATAAGGTACTGTGAATTCCATAATAAAAAGATAAATAAATAAAATGAATTTGAAGAGTTCATCCACATATGAATCAGCCCTCCTAAAGCATGGCAACGCTCATCTGCATACCTGTGCAATGACAAAAGAACGGATTTGGTGTCTTGGTTTTGCTGTCGTTGATCAACCACCATACAGTCCCAACCTGGCACCATCAGTTTTCATCTGTTCTCAAAACTTAAAGAACAGGACATCACTTTCATTCTTACGACACAGTATGGATAAAATTGAGGATGTGATTTCGTCGTCAAAATGAAACATTCTACAGTGACAGCATGGTCACTTGGTAAAAATCTATTCATCATCAGAACAATTAAGTGAGAAAATAATTATGTAGGTATAAACAGTAAGGTTGTAGCAAGTTATCAGTTTATGTTTTACTCAAATAATTTTACACATTTTCAAATAAAAAATTAGGAGGCACTACTTTTCAGCATGCCCTCTTAGGTCGGCTAATAGTAGAATTAAAAAACAATATATTTTAGTAAAATTATTAATATTATAGTAATACAGCCTATTTTGATACTTGTGACTAATCTGCACATTCTGTTCTTTCCAACAGGAAATGTACCATTCATTACAAAAGTACAATTATTAGATTAAATGCTCAGAAGTTTTTATGATATTATTCTGTCAAAGTTCAAACAACTCTAATAACAGTTCAGATTGATGCAAGAATAAGAAGAATACAAATCCTCTTTAAATTATAAAATTTATGTATAAGAATTTAGGGGTTCCTTTTGAAATTTCAAAGTAGGAATGACTGGGAGCAAGGGGGTGAAACTTAAAATGTAATCAGCATTGGTTTTAAATTTCCCCTTCAATATGTAAATTGACATGTTTTTATTTAAATTAAATTTATGCAAATAGGAATTATTTGAACTAGCAAATTTTAAAATGAAAAATCCTGTATATTTTAACCATATATTATTTTCTTTATCAATACGAATTTAATATCCTTGATCTAAACTATTTGGGATTATACTTTTTTTAATTTCAGCTCTTTTCTTGATTTTTGTAACCAATTTTCTAAACTAAACAACTAATTAATAAAGATTTAATATATACTCAACACAATAGCTTTATACAGTATTGTTAATACATTTTAATGATTTTATATATGGTATGCAGGCTAATGTGTGGAAGCGATTAGTTAATTAGCAAATTTGGGGTGTGCAATTACCATTTTGCTACCATTGTCATAGTATTTGACATATGTGACATGTCTTTGTAAGCTGAAATATTTGTTTGGTGCAGGTTTTTGGATTTTAGGTTTAATAATATGAAAACTGAGTTTATGAATTATAAACTGCTTGCTAATAGAATGTAATAAAAAATAATACTGTTTTAACACCAAAAGTTTCCTTTAACAAAGCTACACAATTACCCATAGGAATAAAAATTATTTATTGATATATATATTTACTTCTCAGATTTACATTTTTTCAAATTAGTTTTCATGGAATGAATTAAAAAAATTAGTGATGAAATTCAAGTACATAATTATTAGATATAGCACAAATCAAACTATAAACTTAATATTTAAAACTTTTTATTTTAATAACTGTTTAAGCATCTGCTGCTATTTGCTAATATTTCAGAACATATGAAAGGGGAGATGTATAAGTTTTCTTAGCCGTGTTTAAGTTTATAAGAGATTTTGAAAAGAGCTGAGCTAATAGAAAAGCATGAAATTTGGAACATATAAATTTATTTACTCTGTTAACTTCCATAAATTATGCTCTTTAAAAGGAAAACCTGCACAATTGTGAAATATGACAGTATACAGTAATGTTCAAAAATTAATTTTGATATTAAACCATTACTGAGAAGTAAAAATACTAATACAAAAGCTTAGCACAATTTTAACAGGACCAGGCATGCATATGCCATAGTTTGCTCTGGAAACAATATTATTTTTCTCATGCTAAGAAATATTAATTATTTGAGTACATTTTGAATTTCCTTGCAATTGTGATAAGTAAAAGTGTATGGTTCATAGAATTCCATTATAATATTTAACTTTTGGCAAGAAAAAATAAACAAGCTTTATGGCATTTTTCTATTGTTTCTTCTTTCATCTGCCAATTTTCAAATTTAAACAAAGACACATTTTGATTTAAATCAAGTAGAACTTTTTTAACATTTTATTTTGTACATAATCTTAATACAGGAAATGTGTTTTTTTTTCCCTCATTTTTTAGAACTGTATCAGAAGCAAGATCATTTGATGAAACAACAGTTCAACCTCCTACTAAGAGTCTTCACAGCAATTATGGATCTAATCCTTCATCTCGCAATGCTAATGATGTAAGTAACAGCATCATCTTATAATACTGAACATATCGATATCTTCTGGCAGAAATCTCTAAGTCTAAAATTGGCTTTTTTGTGATTTTAACACTATTACATTAAAGAAAGGAAGATTAAAGTCTGGTAGAACTCATATTCTTTATGTTCTTCCTGTATGTTTTGTATGTAACAGATATCTTGCATTCTCATAGTCCAGATTTTGCTGTTTTCATTCAAGCAATATAACAAAATCATTATAACATATTTGTTTAATTTTGAAGCTGTTTGCAGTGAAGGTATTATATATTAATTGATACGGGTAAATGTCTTACATACTTCACTTACTGTATTTAAGTTGGGACATGTTTCCGGAACCAACATTCCTATCCCCAGATGTTGTCCCACCAAACTTAAATACAGTAAGTGAAGTGTGTAAGAAATTTACCCGCATTGTATTAATTAAAATCATTATATCCCAAAAATTCAATTTTGCATTGAATATTTCTACCAGAATGACAGCAATGATAATATCCAAAAACATTTGAAGTATTTAAAATGGAGGGTTAGTGTTTGTGGTGAGAAAACCTAAACCTACATGATTATTTATTATCTCTTATCATCCCCTCTGTTTCCTAAGGCTGATGCAAACTACAATAAGGTCTGAGGAAAGTGGTTTGCACATCTATACATTGTCAGATTGAGTTGCTCAAGTTCTTTTTAAGCACGTGACACTAAGCTCATTGACTGAACTTGCAGTATGATCTATTAATCACTGTGATAATGTGTGCAAAAGTTTTACTGGAATTAATATTTTTCTGGTAAATTTTGATCATTTGTTTAATGCTGCATCAACTTACAATATATTTGATTAAAAATAGAGGGGTAGAGGGACTTTCCAGTTAACATATCAGATACTACTGAAAAACCATCTAATGTGAAATTTTGAGCTTTAAATTATTTTGAAATAGTGAAAATTGTTAAAAGTTAATAAATGACACAGAATATTCTCATACATCTCATATATACAGTGAGAAATTGTTTCCATACCAGTAACAATAATTCAGGAAATTTTAACATGACAAGTCTACACATGTTATTTTATAATGCCCAGTGTGTAAAAAAATAATTAACAACAATATTTGAGGATATTGTATTATTAATAGCAAACAGTACTTTAAACTGGATTCATTTTGTGAAGTTACACATTGTGAAATCTTTTGTAATCAAATATCTTTATTCATGAGGTAATCATTAAATGCAGCACAATTCACACCTTTAATATTATATTGTAACATTAAAATTTGATTTTACAGAGGTCGTTTTAAGCCTACCTCTTTCATCAGTTCATTCACTATTCGTAAAGGAGAAAATGCTTTCAACACTGGTGTTATGCCCTGATAAGCCAATTTCAGAAATTCTGAATATTGTTTCCACCAAATACTTCAACCTTATTTCATGTCATTCCAAACTATTAACCTTTTCTAACAGCATCCAATTAAATGCATGAATATTAGCAAAACAACCCAATCACTGTTCACCTTAATTACTTAATATAAATGTTGAAAATATAGACCCATTGTTCATCCAAAGCAGCCAAATAAACCACATTATTTATTGAACACATTAACAAGCACAAAGAAGGGAATACAAGCTTCAACAGAACATACAAAGCAAAGAATGACAATGCTCAATGAACTGGTAGCATCTATTGATTCAGAACCAAGCAAGAGAAAAGGAATGAAGCTTCTTGCAACTTTGGTAACAGATTTACACACTCTGTGCTATTTATGATAATGAGATCTTTATCCACTGGTTTTTGCTGACAGAGAAAAATAAACAAATTTTTAATTGCATTTAATAGTTATTTAAATGAAAAAAAAGCATTTAATTATGTGCACAGAGAGAAGCTTTAATTTTTTTCCCAGTAATATTAAAAATTTAAGACATGTGCATGAAATTAAATAATCAGACGGACATATTTTTTGAAAGTAATAATTCAAGACAATCCTGCTTTTTCAGGACATATGGCTGCCCCATCAATTTAGTATTCCTCAGTGCATTTTAAGATATAGCTCTATATTGTGTTTCTCATTTTGTTGGACTAAATCTCTCCATTAAAATTTCCACATTAAAGAGTGAAGTAGTTACTGGTCACCCTCTTCTTCCTTCTTTTCATGACCTATCTTTCCTGTACAAGCTTCAATATTCTTCCATCTTCTATTCTAATAGAACATAATTGCCCTTTTATAATATTATCACCCTTCCATTTTCAACATCTGTGTATTTCTACTTTATACACCATCACCCACTCATTCATTGTCTGATCAACATCAAAATTTTATACACAAAAGACAGAGAGGGGTTTGCAATAACATTTCAGTAATCTACATTATGCAAGAACATTGCTAAGGCTGGTGAAGTATTTGCTGAAATTGCTGACATTAGAAATCAAAATTCTTGGGGTGAATGGTATCAAAATATTTCTTTGTTACTCAAGAATTTCACATTCAGTTGTTGTGACTGAAACTGTTTGTCTAAATATTTTTATAAAATTAATTTGTACATTTACTAACTTTATATTAGACAGGAAAATAGATGGTTGCCACATTTTATAATAGATTTCATAATTTTTTTCTTTTGGAAAATAAAGCAAAAAACTGTTATTTTTAGTGTATTCATTTAAATATAACTTGTATTTTTTGTTTTGATTAAATTTTCTTTATGACCAGCCCCATTACCAGATGTTGAGCATTTCACGGACTTCTTGGCGTGATTCCCAGATCTGCTATTGGCAACCATGCTCTCATTAGCTTAGGTACCCATAGGTTTAAGGATCCACCTGATGCACCATATATCACCTTCACCAGAAGAATGATACAATCCGGGGAAAAATACCTCAAGTTCAAGTGAGCCAGGGACTTGCACTGAAAAAAAGTTTTTTATAGCTACTTTTAGATGAGTATGTAAAGTATAAACAAGTATAGTCTAGAAATGACTGAGAGCAAAACCTACATCTACATATAAGACCTGATCATTTGCTGAGACATTAATAGATTTGATTGTCCGCACACAGTTCCATTATTCCCACTTGGTGTGCTACTCTCTTGAGCATTAGGAAGTGCACATAAATGCAGCTATAGTATTACATTTCAATGAAAATACTGAGAATTGTTAAGCATAAATCATGTTTAATAGTACAAAGAAACAATTTGTTAGCTAGAACTACAACTATAAGGAAACCAAATGTCTCTTCATTTTCTACCAAGTTATGCAATTCAGATAACCATTGAGAATGGTATTTTCTTTAGTGCTAGCCCCAGTGTATCGTTTCATAGTTGACGTACTTGAAAGAGTCAGCAACGGTGCATTTCAAATAAAATCATAAGCTGCTGATGATTTATTCTGCCATAATGTGCAATATCTAATATTACGTTTGCTCCACAGATATTTAATTTAGCTTGCAGTTGTTCGTTAAGAAATAAAGCTTTGATGTCTTCTTGTTCTAAATGCTTGTATATTAAAATTTTCAAGTTTTCATGATTTATGGTATCATTTTGGCTCAATTCCTTTATTTTTGATCTCAAAATCTTTACTTTACTTTGAGTCTGCAATTGCTCCATTTTAAGTACAGGATTTATTGGATTTTATATGCAAGAGTAACTAATTGAAATTTTTCATCAGCAGCATCATTTTCAGTTGTTTCTTTTACCTCGGCACCTAGACATTTAATTATTTTATTGCTGTCACATCATTGCTTGGGGCACAATTATTGGAACCAATGTAATTATTTTGTTTCTTTGTATGAACTACATTAAGTTATTACATTTTGTTTTAGTGGCTCCTTGATGGACCAGATATTCCTTGTTAGAGTTTGGGATATTTAAAAAACACCAAAGGAATGCTACATACTTTCACTATCCTTCTTTTAGAGTCTTCTCTATGGTCATTCTTCATAAAATGTTCACTACAAACTACACTATGGTTGGACAGTTGCCAAAATTTACCAAAATCTCCTAATATAAAATATAATGTAATTATTAGGCCATAATTGCAATTTCAACCTCTCTTGTCCTAATTAGGAATAAAACTGAAACAATAAAAGGTATAATTGAGATCATTGTATGATTAACTTCACTGTACAAATTCCAATTAACATTTTTAGTTCATAAAAGATATGCTCTAAACACAGTATTGGTATGAAGCTAAAATACCCACTTTGGCAGGAAATAACTTTCAACCACTTTTCTCTCATTTTACTATCACAGAAAATTCATGAGATATATAAGTTTTTCACTTTTCCTTATTTACTTAAACACAACAGTAAACCATTGCAAACACTTTTAAAACACAAAATGTTACATAATATGCAAGAATGAATGAATGAATGAAAGAATGAATAGTGTTTAACGCCCGTTTTTGCTACAGAGGCACCACAGGCAATGGACACTAATGATACACGAGATGAAATGATAAATTGGGAAAGGATTTATTTTTAAGGAAGTGTAAGTTTAGGGTACCTCCCTGACATTTGCCATTTAGAGGACTGAGGAAAACGTGGAAAAAACCTCAGTCATGGAGGACGGTCCAGGCAGTATGCAAACCCAGACCTCCCGCTCACGAGTCGGTGCCTTAACGACCTCGGCCACCCATGGCGGTATAGGCTAGCTCAAAGAAGTACACTACGGCTGTATTGAGGAGGGGATGTACAGTAGCTCTAAGCATACATCTTAACAATTACATTGCCACACACAGTTTTCATTGAAATAACCAGGTCATTTATAATATATATGAAAGCTAATATTCATAAATTTATCTTGTCTGTTTAAAATAGGAAGCACATACCATGGCTGAGCGAGATTTAGGGTCCACACTGCTGATGCCACAAACTCATCTCTATAAGCCAGACAGAGTAAGCTCAATATACTTACTGCATATTCTTTTGTGTTTATATACTATTATTTGGGATAATTATTGAGTGGAAAGTAAAGTTGGCTACTTTCATTTCCATGTATTAGCAATATACCAAACACCAGTGGTGACAAAAATTGTAGTTATTTTTGGAGAATTGTGATCATTTTATATAATTGCCATTAATGTAAATTAAACCACTTAATTTTAATTATTAATGCATTATATTAAGGGTTGTAAGTACTGAACTTTCAGATGTATTTACTTAATAGAATTATCAAAACTAAAGAGTGATCCAATGAACTATGGGCCAATTTGCAGTGTTTTTCCACTGAGCATGTGTACACATGCCATTGACTGGAATAAGGTCAGACTAACTGTTGACTTGAATTGAATCTATCGTCCTAACACTCTTCATGCTTCACTAACCTTAAAAATATATGGAACTGGTTTCAAAGATATGTTATCTCTATCATGGAGATGGAGATAACATACGGAAGATGGAGATAACATACCTTTGAAACTGGTTCCGTATATTTTTAAGGTTAGTGAAGCATGAAGAGTGTTAAGACGACAGATTCAATTCACATGAGCTTCACTGTGTTAGTTCCATATGAAAATTTTTTTAAAGATTTACAATTTTTAAAAAAAATTTCATTAACTGTTGTCTGTGTGGATTTGATAGATTACGTTCAATTCATTTATTACGGGTAATGTATTTGTTCTGTATTTAATCTCAAAGTAAATTACAGGTCATTATATGTTTTTTACTGCAAATGTGTATATATTTATGATTCCTATGTGTTAACTTCAACTGATCAAATTAAAAGATGATTTGCAGAACAATTTTCAGGTATAAAATTTCCAGGATATTTAAAAATCCATAATAACCTTTATAATAAATTTTAGGTCGCGGGTAGTATACAATCTAAGAAATCTAACAGACATCTTAGAGTTCTGACTGAAGAAATATTAGATGACATTTGTCATTGTTGAAAATCAATCCTTCTGAACAAATAAGCATTTCTTATGGCTCTGTACAAAGAGCTACTAAATTGTTAAAAGTTGAAACCATATAAAATAACTGTGGCATACTTGAATATAATTTTGCTTCCTTATTTTTGAGAGTTAACTAACAGGGAGTTTGATTTCACCTTTTTTCAAGAAGACTCTGCCACTACTCATATAGCAAATATTTTAATGAAAGAAATTGAAAGAGTGTCTCAAAATGACAGTTATTTGTAACGATATGACCACCTCAGTCCTGTTTCATACCCCATGTGATTAATAGCTGTGGTAATCAAAAAATACCTTGTACAAGACAAACCCCATGCCCTCATAATTGAAACAAAATATCTGCCTGAATATAGCCAGTATTACTCAAAGTAAACTGCAGGAAGTGATGGGTAGTTTTTTTAAAGAGGTGGATAAAACATAAATAATGATGGTGGTCAGTTTCAGCATCTTCTTTCATAAAGTCAATAAGTAAAACCCTTTAAAATAGTTATTTTATGGTTGTACAAGTGACATTCTCTGATACCTACAGACAGCAATAGTGCTGCTTTTAACTATAGAAAAAAACAATGCAAGTTTGTTCACAGTTACCAGGGTCGATTTGTACAATTTAAAAAGGAGGAAGATATTGTATGTAAGATATTTAATTTGTCACAGTGTTTACTCAAGCAATAGCCTGCTAATAAAAGTTTACAGGTAATTTGTGTTAACTTTAATGGTCAGTTTTACCTGTTTTCATTTTATTTTCCTTTTCTTTCTTAGTTTTTCTTTGAAGTTGACATCCTGTAGAAGCACAACAATTTTATAGAGTCTTGAATGCATGTTATAGAACATATATTAACTTTTAACTACTGCAATGAACTCTTGACAAATTCCAAAATGAAAAAACTGAAATATTCCCATCTTTTTACAGGGCAGTGACATCTCCAATTTTGATTCTCTCTGAGTCTTCTGTATGAAGTATGGTGAAGATAGCCTGTTTTAATGTATCACCAACAAAATATGCATGTAGAGAGCAGAATCAACATTGATATTACTTATTTCTTGTTCTTGCTCTCAAGCACATAAAAACGTTTAGGTGAGGAACCCAAAGATGAGCAAATGCTAAGAATGTTATTCTTAGGTTCTTTTATGTGTAAAATATGTATGTAGATGTCAAATTATGTATATCCTCTTGTTACATTGGTTACATCATTTAAATTTTGAAATGGATAAGTAACATAGTAGACAGCTAAGAAGGAAGTAAAGTAAGAGGAGTGTGTATGAAGTATACTAAAATTGAAATATGTTTTCATCTGGATAAATGTAGGCTTCCACTACTCAGAGACAGTTTGAACAAATCAAATCATACTAGTGTATGTTACACAGAAAGAGAGGAAAAAGATATAAGAAAGAAATGAGGACAGAGAAACAAAAGTTATATTTTAAATATTTTAAGACATTAACATGACAAATACTAAATAACATTACTACAATATTATTTTGGGACAAAGAGGATTTTAGAGCTCGTCCATTGGATGAAATGTGAAATGTAGTTTTATAGTATAAATCTTTTTTTTAAGAAATTTTATTTGCTAGTCCCAACATACTTATGTGCAAAACTAAGAATTATTTGTTGCAATATGTATCACTCATATGTTTAAATATTAAAAATATTGAGCATGATGACCTCTTTATAATACTCAGACATAATTTAGACCTTTTTTTATGTACCAGCATGCTATGAGCTTCTAGGTCCTCACTAGAAAAATTCATTTTATTATCTGATAAACAGGATGTCCTGATTATGCAATTATGCAGTAACTGCTGTGTTTTCTCTTTCTGTAAATATAGTAGCTTACAAATAATAGGAATTTTAATTAATTTATATGTATATTGTAGGTAGGGAACTTCTTGTTCTTGATATTTTATTACCATGTGGCATTTATGCTGTCTTGTCTATTGTAAATACACATGTATGTAACATACACAACATTAGATAGCATTGGAGAGTTTGTGTTATTCATATACTGAAAAAATGCTGGGTAGATACAGCAATAATGTTAAATTTGTGTACGTGAGTGCCAAAAAATATAAGAGGAATAAATTATATTCTAATGATGTTATTATATATAAAAATGCAATATTTTGCATTGTAATAATGGAAAAAATTACTAGTGACAAAAATAGTCTTAATTTCTGTAATTTTTTTTCAAGAAATACCTTGTAGTTTTATACATAGAAAAACTTAGATCAAGTTGCGAAAAATCAGCATAATTATAAAATGTTGCATTGAATAAAGATTTATGTATGAAAATTAAATAAATTAACTCTTTTAAACTGATACAGTTTTGTTAATTTCAGCCTTTTATAAAAAACTTTTTCTTCCACATGCTGCAAATTGCACCTATAACCAATCCTTCATGGTAATGTATTTCCTAGTAAAATTGAGAGGCTAAGATTGGCGAAATTTTCCCAGGAAATTTAGCCTATCTTAGCCTATCTTTGCCTAAATCTCAATTTTCCCCAAGAAATTTAGCCTATCTTAGCCTATCTTAGCCTAAATCTCAATTTTCCCAGGAAATTTAGCCTATCTTTGCCTAATTTGCCTATCTTAGCCTATCTTTGCCTAAATCTCAATTTTCCCAGGAAATTTAGCCTATCTTTGCCTAATTTGCCTATCTTAGCCTATCTTTGCCTAAATCTCAATTTTCCCAAGAAATTTAGCCTATCTTTGCCTATCTTAGCCTAAATCTCAAATTTCCCAGGAAATTTAGCCTATCTTTGCCTAATTTGCCTATCTTAGCCTATCTTTGCCTAAATCTCAATTTTCCCAAGAAATTTAGCCTATCTTTGCCTATCTTAGCCTAAATCTCAAATTTCCCAGGAAATTTAGCCTATCTTTGCCTAATTTGCCTATCTTAGCCTATCTTTGCCTAAATCTCAATTTTCCCAGGAAATTTAGCCTATCTTTGCCTAATTTGCCTATCTTAGCCTATCTTTGCCTAAATCTCAATTTTCCCCAAGAAATTAGCCTATCTTTGCCTATCTTAGCCTAAATCTCAATTTTCCCAGGAAATTTAGCCTATCTTTGCCTATCTTAGCCTAAATCTCAATTTTCCCAAGAAATTTAGCCTATCTTAGCCTAAATCTCAAATTTCCCAGGAAATTTAGCCTATCTTTGCCTAATTTGCCTATCTTTGCCTAAATCTCAATTTTCCCAGGAAATTTAGCCTATCTTTGCCTAATTTGCCTATCTTAGCCTATCTTTGCCTAAATCTCAATTTTCCCAGGAAATTTAGCCTATCTTTGCCTAATTTGCCTATCTTAGCCTAAATCTCAAATTTCCCAGGAAATTTAGCCTATCTTTGCCTAATTTGCCTATCTTAGCCTAAATCTCAATTTTCCCAAGAAATTTAGCCTATCTTTGCCTATCTTAGCCTAAATCTCAATTTTCCCAGGAAATTTAGCCTATCTTTGCCTAATTTGCCTATCTTAGCCTATCTTAGCCTAAATCTCAAAATTCCCAGGAAATTTAGCCTATCTTTGCCTAATTTGCCTATCTTAGCCTATCTTTGCCTAAATCTCAATTTTCCCAGGAAATTTAGCCTATCTTTGCCTAATTTGCCTATCTTAGCCTATCTTTGCCTAAATCTCAATTTTCCCCAAGAAATTAGCCTATCTTTGCCTATCTTAGCCTAAATCTCAATTTTCCCAGGAAATTTAGCCTATCTTTGCCTATCTTAGCCTAAATCTCAATTTTCCCAAGAAATTTAGCCTATCTTTGCCTATCTTAGCCTAAATCTCAAATTTCCCAGGAAATTTAGCCTATCTTTGCCTAATTTGCCTATCTTAGCCTATCTTTGCCTAAATCTCAATTTTCCCAGGAAATTTAGCCTATCTTTGCCTAATTTGCCTATCTTAGCCTATCTTTGCCTAAATCTCAATTTTCCCCCCAAGAAATTAGCCTATCTTTGCCTATCTTAGCCTAAATCTCAATTTTCCCAGGAAATTTAGCCTATCTTTGCCTATCTTAGCCTAAATCTCAATTTTCCCAAGAAATTTAGCCTATCTTAGCCTAAATCTCAAATTTCCCAGGAAATTTAGCCTATCTTTGCCTAATTTGCCTATCTTAGCCTAAATCTCAATTTTCCCAAGAAATTTAGCCTATCTTTGCCTATCTTAGCCTAAATCTCAATTTTCCCAAGAAATTTAGCCTATCTTTGCCTATCTTAGCCTAAATCTCAATTTTCCCAGGAAATTTAGCCTATCTTTGCCTAATTTGCCTATCTTAGCCTATCTTAGCCTAAATCTCAAAATTCCCAGGAAATTTAGCCTATCTTTGCCTAATTTGCCTATCTTAGCCTATCTTTGCCTAAATCTCAATTTTCCCAGGAAATTTAGCCTATCTTTGCCTAATTTGCCTATCTTAGCCTAAATCTCAAATTTCCCAGGAAATTTAGCCTATCTTTGCCTAATTTGCCTATCTTAGCCTAAATCTCAAATTTCCCAGGAAATTTAGCCTATCTTTGCCTAATTTGCCTATCTTAGCCTAAATCTCAATTTTCCCAAGAAATTTAGCCTATCTTTGCCTATCTTAGCCTAAATCTCAATTTTTCCCAGGAAATTTAGCCTATCTTAGCCTATCTTAGCCTAAATCTCAAATTTCCCAGGAAATTTAGCCTATCTTTGCCTAATTTGCCTATCTTTGCCTAAATCTCAATTTTCCCAGGAAATTTAGCCTATCTTTGCCTAATTTGCCTATCTTAGCCTAAATCTCAAATTTCCCAGGAAATTTAGCCTATCTTTGCCTAATTTGCCTATCTTAGCCTAAATCTCAAATTTCCCAGGAAATTTAGCCTATCTTTGCCTAATTTGCCTATCTTAGCCTATCTTTGCCTAAATCTCAATTTTACTAGGAAAATTAGCCTATCTTTGCCTTATTTTCCTTGGAAATTCAGCCTATTTTTGCCTTTTTTCCATTTTCCCCTAGGAAATTTTGCCTATCTTGCCTTATTTTCCATTTTTCCTAGGAAATGCAGCCTATGTTTACCTTATTTTATATTTTTTTTCTTAGGAAATTTAGACTATCTCTGCCTTATCTTTCTTTTTCCTAGGAACTTTGTTTTTTCCCCCCTCGCATTTTCTGAAATATTTACCCTATTTTTCCATTTTTTCTGCATTTTCTGCAAAATATGGGCTATATTTGCTATTTTTGGGAACATTTGGCTTTTCTTTGTTTTTTTTTTCCATTATCTGCAAAATTTAGCCTATCTTTGCCTATTTCAATAAAATATTTTAATTTTGACCTATTTAATCAAATGGACAAACTTTTGCCTATCTTTCATATATAAAAATGGACAAATTTTGCTTATCCTTGCCTATTTTAAAAAATGGGGAAAATTTGTGTATCCTAGCCTTTTTGGAAAAAAATGAAAAAAACTGCCTTTGTATTCTGATTGGAAAAAATGGGCACAATTTGCCTATCCTATTTCCAAATAAAATGGGAAAATTTTGCTAATCTTTGCTTTTTTTGAACAAAATGGCCAAAATTTGCCTATTTTTTCCTTTTGGAAAGAAATGTAAAATATGAGTTCTCCCTTGCTAATATTTTTAACTATTTTTTTTAAATTGGCTGAGATGTATTGCTTTAGCACCCTGGTCTTCAAAATATTACATATCAGAGCGATTTATTCTTTATGATCTGAATTATAGCATGACATTGAAAGGAAAGGTGGGATTCAAAGTATCAAAATTAAAAGACTTGGTAGAAAATGAATATAACATATATTTATGTACATAACAATTCTGATTATAGCACATTTTATGATAATGTAGCCTTGCAGTCAGCTTAAACAGTTTATATAACACATACACCAGGAATAATGCATGTTATATACAATCATACGAACACAATCATACATTCGTACGTATTTCAATATCTTCTTAGTATAAAATGCTAAGGCATGTTTATAACAATGTGTTTCATTCTTCATTCTTAAGTATATTTCTGAATGCTGGAATATTAGCATATGTGCTGTTTGAAAATAATTAGATATATTTTAATTAAATCATTTATAAAACCTAGCACGAGCACCTTTAAAACACTTTTTCACGTAGATAAACTAATTCCTTTATGTATGAGGTTTGTTCAAAAGTATCCAGTCATTTCAAACATCCAAATATTGATAGCATGATGTTGATGTAATCTGACTCCCTTTTGGAAAGAATTTTAGCAGAGCTGTTTAATGTAAAGGGAAACCCTACATTGTATTGCATTTGTCAGCTTTTTCCAGAGCCCAGATGGGGCTCATTACTACAAGAAATGGAGAAAATTTAAAACCGTGGACAAGAATTTAACAGGGCAGCTGTTGATGATCATGAAAGAAGACTTTGTAAGTTTTTAAGAAGTAGAAGGGGCCTAAGATGTGTGTGTATCTAATTCTCTTTTCCAAAGAGAATAAAGTGTCATTATGATAAAATGTTATTATTTTTATATTCAATAGTTGACATTCCAAACAGTGCTCTTATTTATAATGGAATCTTTCGAAAATTGTATTGAAAAGTTCCCGTATTTTAGCTGACAAACAGACAACGTTTTTATGTTTTAGCATTGCTTAATTTGTTCAAATTTATTTAATTGATATTATAAATAGAGAAATATGCAATTATAGCTTGAAAGTTAGGTAGATGTCATTAAAAATAAGCAAGATTGCTACATCTTTAAAAGTAATGCACTTGCTATGAATAACAATTGTTCAGCATTCATTTAAAAAATCCATCTGGTTGCATCTAAAGCATTTATGGAACTATTAGTTAGAAGTATGTGATTTATCCTAGAATCTCAAAATTCATTTCTTAATGTATGTAACTTATGCATATCAACTTGGGGAAATTAATTGGGATTTAAAATCTTTCATATTTGGGAGCATTTTGCACAAAATTTAGACAGTAAGATTTTCACTATTGTATTAAGGTTAATAACTAAGAGCTCTGTTATTTCTGTAGCATGTGGTGACAGAGGCATTGTGCAGAAAGTACATTTGTAAATCATTCAGAGTAAAGATTTTATAATTTTTCAATTTTGTTTAAAAGTGCTCAGACATTAATAAATTATAACTATAACTGTAAATTTCTAAAAGAATACATTAATTTATAATTTAACTTTCTCAGTTGAAACATATTAAAATTGAATCATTTTACCTTATTAAATTGCAATAATCATATATGCTTGTAGCCATGTTTAAGAACAGAAAGCTCTATAGATAAATTTAAACAACATATCAGTACAAAACTCTTTACAAATGTTCTTTCTTTTAGAAAGAACATTTTTGAACAATTTTTGCACAGTTTGATAACAGCACCTATATTCATGTGATTCACAAAATTTGAAGAATTTTGTAAGATAAAAATGTGAATGAAATAATATAAATATTAGAAAATCAATTTTGCTATCTTTCTAAAATTGTTCTTGTTGTTACAAAAATGTTTACATTATTAAGTTTTCCACATGAATATGCATCCTAAATATACTCAAAGCCAAGAACTAACAATTCCAAAAAGGAAGTTTTTAACAAAGGTAAAATGCTCAGCAATTTATTAAAACTTAGAACAAAGTCTAAGCAGTGCTTAAAAGTTTATTTTTTATCCATACCAATAATACAATAAGTAGATTTAGGTTTATGTTAATGTTGGAGTGTGAAGATACACCTTAGCACTTGAATCACGGGGCCTTTGTGCACTCCTTTAATTCTAATTTTGTAGTTTTAGCTCTAGAATTTCAGCGAGTTCTAGAATCTTTTCTACAAGTTTAAAGAAAGACTGAATGTAATAGAGATGTTCTTTGTCTTTCCAGAGTTTTACACTCTAGTGTGGAATTTCCATGGTAATCATTCCAATAGCTTTCCAGTTTGCTTCCTACCCCTACTCAGATGTTTTAAGAGTTTAACCCAGTTCTTCTATTTTATCTGATATTCTTTCTTGTTTCATTGATATACTGTGGCTTTAGTAGTGTTCTTGTTAATGCCACAGAAAGATTCTGGCCCTATGAAGTCAGTTTTAATACTTCTTTAGTGAGTCTATATGCTGCTTCATTACCTTCCATGTTCTGATGTCCAGGAACCCAACAAAGTTCCAATTTATTCTTACACAATATATTATTACCAATTTTCTTTACTGCGCTATACTATGGTCTCTAAAATTTAAATCTTATATTTTAATAACATCCTTTTTTCCTCCATATTAGTTAAAGGGCTTGAGTGCTATTTAGGATATGAATTCATAAGCTGCATTTCAAGAAGAGAATTTTTAGAAGGGATGAGAAATATCCTTAAACTTTCCATATTTATACAAGAAACATAAGTGGATGAATCTTAAAACCTAGCCATTTTTGTGTGATTTTCATAAAATCTTTTTACAAATCTTTTTACCTAAAAATAAAATTTAAATATTAGTGCTCTATGTTCGCAAATTATAAAGACATATTATCCAAGCTATAAATAAGAAATCATATGCAATAATGGCATATATTTGAATAATTCCCTTCAGACTTATCTGCACTTATCTGAAAAGGGTCAAGGAAAAGGCATTTTCACAAAAATTTATTTAACAAATTGCAAATATTCAGTCAACAGCAACCAATGATGGGAGGAACCTCTCCCGAAACTAGTCAAATTTTAAAAAAGTAAGTGGAGTTAGTGTTAACAACTGAACACATTAATGTAGGATGCAAATATTTTATTTATCTTTTTATATGTCTTTACTAACAGTTTCAAAATGTCAGCATAACAACTCTTTTAAACTCATTGACCATGATGTATTTAATTTGGTAATTATTTTCAAATGTAAAAAACTTGATTTTTATATGATCTTTAGACAACTTGCCGGAAAACCACGATTTTCAAAGGATGGGTTATGAGAAAAACATTAAGATTAAATGTATTATAATGAAGATAATGAATGAATGAATTATAATGAATTATTATAAAGTAAATATTTGATACTTTAAGAAAAGTATTTATTCATTAATTTATTTATTTAATACAAGAGAAACCAGCAAGTAATTTTATAAGACATTAGGTTGCTAAAATTTCTGAATCAACAATTATATTTCTTATATAATATAAATCTATATACCTTTGCACAGTTGCCGATTCATTAAGAATAATGCTTGTAATTTTTTATCCAGAGGAAGAAGTTATTCTGGCTTTGTACTTTTAATGCTAACCATTGCTGTTTATGGCTAGTTCTCTATCTACAACTGATCTCAATATATCGTAAATCAACATAAAATGTATAAAGCCATTGCCAAAAAGAATATTAAAAAGGGACATAGAAACATTTACTACATAATATAGACAGACTAAAATGAGAATTCGATAAACTGTTTAGGTCAATTGCAATGATTCTAAATGTTCAGATCTTCCCATCAGCTGATTTAAAAAATCTAGCAAACAGTCTTAAACAACATTTTCAAATAGATTATCCTCAGGTGTGATACGAAATTGAAAATGAAATATAATTCATGAATCAGCTTGTAACAATTTTATGAATATTCTACATAGGAAGATTTTTGACAAACACACAAAAGTTGCAGCAAATACTTGTTTAAAAAAATTATAAATCTACTTGCTGAGCTAACCTAACTGGTGATCACCCTCAATGCCATTCTAATAGTAAACATATAATCATGTCAAGTATCAGAAATCTTGCTTAGGTGAAAGAAATACTTCATCACCATTTCCTGAATGAGATATATATGCATAAATGAGAAATTTTGTGTTATGTGTTTGTATATAAGGTGAATATATTTTGAATTCATATGGTTTGCATCCTTGAAAATATTTTCTAAATTTTGTCAATATCACAAACCCTTTTTTGTTTTACTTTGCAATTTTCATTTTTATATGTACAATAAGTTATGAAGGACTTTAATTTAAAAAAATCCAGTCTAAATAACTACCTATTTAATGTAAAGTTAATTTAAAATAACGTTAATTTAGGTTTTAGGAGGAAGTTTAAAAACCTATGTTGATTAAAATTTATGTTTCAACCCTTATAACCGCATCGATTCCACATTGAAATTTACCGCCACGGGTGGCCGAGGTCGTTAAGGCACGGACTCGTGAGCGGGAGGTCTGCGGTTCGAATCCCGCCAGGACCGTCCTCCCTGACTGGGGTTTTTTCCAGGTTTTCCTCAGTCTTCATAACTGGCAAATGCCGGGGAGGTACCTAAACTTAGGCCTGGAACGCTTCCTTCCTTAAAAAAAAAATATCCTTTCCCAATTTATCATTTCATCTCATGTATCATCAGTGTCCACCGCCTGTGGTGCCTCAGTAGTAAAAAAAAACGGGCGTTAAACACTACTCAAAAAAAAAAAAAAAAAAACATTGAAATTTTAAATGGAATTTGGATTCAATTATTATCATACTTGTTTTCTATCGTTGCCTGGCAACGTTATTGTTATTGGAATTGGGATAGCACAAAAAAAAGTCACAGAGTTGTAGGATGAAAAAAGACCAGTTAAATACATACACTACGAAACTGTTTAATAAATATGCCCCATTACAACTAAACAGATGTCAGGTAGCACCTTGGATGACTGCTGACATTGGAAATTTGATACCTCAAAAATACCACGCTTATAGGACTTATAGAAGTGATAAACACGAGATACGAACCTAGATAGCTATAAATGTATTCGTAACTGGACAAACCAAGCCATCAGAAACCAAAATAAGACATGCTTACAACCTCGTTGAACTGACCGCTGGCGAGGTATTTAAACATTGGGACTGGGAAAGATTTCACCCTCCCGTTAAATGACCACTTTACAAACGTTCCTTGAGCGAGAGAAATTTTATGTTACCTATATCACAGAAACAGACCTTATGACGGCAATAAAGCGTAACGCACAGGGTCCAGGTCATAATATACCTCAAATAATTCACGTAACATTGCCTAATGTGAGTCACATTTTCAACGTCTCACTCTTGACATCATCCTATTCCAGGCATTCCTCAGATCAAAACGTCCCAATCTTCTGTACAGACAAATCAGCATTTTTCCAACGCTATCCAAAGCACAAGCACACCACTGTGAAGATATACTGAACGAAGATTGACACTACTGTCTTGTTTGCCATGACTAAAGCCTTTGATTCCGTAGACACGACTTATTGTTACTGAACTTAAGGTGTTAAAACTTCGTGAACATGAACTGTGTGTTGCTCCTGGAACCCTTTCCTCGTGGCGTTGGTGAAAGCAGTAGTTAGTTCCTCACAGTAGCGTTCTGGGTCCCTTACTGTTATTTTATGTTCATCAATGACATATCTTGTGCAATTAGTCACAGTAAATAACGCCTCTACACCGAGACTTACAACTTTAGACACACTCTCGAACTAACGACATCCATAACGCAATTAAAAAAAAAAAAAAATAAGAACATCAACCGGGATGTAGAACTCAGTTCATTCATGGGACACCAGTGATTGCTGAGTACCATACACATAGACCTCCCGTTAATATAAAAACTCTTAATTCCCTTCACTGATAACCTTGGAGTAATCTCTGTTGGGAAAACCATTTGCTGAAACCTGCAGGAAAGTAAGCTTTCTAATCCACACTTTTAAAGCATTAAACATGGCCCTACCCAGAACCTTAAAAAAGATCTTGGTGCACTCTCTGGTGATGTCTCACTTCGACTACTGCGATTTTCTGCTCACATACTTAAACTCGAACCTAATGCAAAAACTACAGCGTGTTTATAATATGTGCGTACGTTATATCAGTGATGTGCGTTTGTTCCATCATATAACACCCTCCTCGATATGCTGTCTTGGTTCCATTTGAAAGACCGAAGAAATATTCATTATATCACATTACTTTTCAAAATTATCCATACATCTTCTCCATCTTATCTATGTTCTCATTTCCAAAATCTGTCTTCCTCTCATAATCTTAACTAACGTTCTGAATCTCAGCACGTACTATTATTACATTGCACCGAACATCACTTTACTAGTCATCATTTACCGTAACCACTGTCCGCCTCTGGAATGCCTTGCCACGGGATGTCAGAGACTGCCAAACTTTAGGAGCACTCCATAAGAAATTGTTTAATTCTTTTATAAATAATCAATTACCCTAGATTTACATTTCTTGTGTTACAATACAGATATTATTATTATTATTATTATTATTATTATAATAAATGTTTCTATCTCCTTCTTAGCATTGTTTGGGTTTTTCATTTTTATATTTTAGTAGTACATTTATTTTCGTTCTCACGTTTACATGTGCATAAATTATCATTGTTGCTATTTATATTGTAATTGTGATACTGTCGCCGAAATTCAGTGTATTAAGTTGGTAAAATAGAAAAAAAGGCTTAATGGCTTTAGTTCTACTAGAATAAATAAACTATCACATTAAATGCTCAAACGTTTTTATTGTAATATATTATACTCTCTAAATTAAAATCAGAATAAGTCAACGATAACAAAACAAAAGAGTGATAACAATAACACTGCTTTAAAATTTATGCTTCAAAGGCTAAGGGTGCCAATCAAAAATATAAAGGACGAAAGTAAAATTTAATTTATAATCCTGGTCCAACTTTACAACCAAAAATTACTGAAAACAGCGATGTACAACCAATTAGTTTTTAATTGTATCTCACCTATGTAATAAGCGCATTTCCTTTCTATTGTAGTAGCCATAGCATGCGGGTCCTCCGTTAGGGAGGCAAGCTCATGGGCCAGCCCGGAAAATGTTACGTTTTAAACTTTGACCTTCATGGGCCAGCAAAGATTTACAAGGGATTAAATTTGTTTTCCTTCAAGACGGATAAGGCTAACTATTTCTATGTTCTCTTGGACCAACATGAAGATTGCCCATGGCCAGTGCTGGGTAATCTCTCTTTTCTTAGGAACCAGATGATGAGTTACCGACACCACGCATAACTGACAAGGGGTTATTTTCGCACGTTGGAAATTGGGTGACTTCCTCGCTGTATATCAGTGGAAAGTTACTTTCACAGTGTTAACTGTTAAGTTACAAAAAAAAAAAAAAAAAAAAAAAAAAAAAAAAAAAAAAAAAAAACAACAACAAAACAACAACAAAACAAAACAAAAAGCGTATCTGTTTTGTGGCAATGAATAAATTATAAATTAGACATTTTATTGAAGACTCCATTTTCACGTCTAAATTTAACACTTAATTTGGAACTGAAAAGATTTGAACCTCATCAACCGAAAGCTATAGGAGCTTACACAGAAAGGCGTCACAAAATTAAGGTTTGATTATGGTTTAAAAATCATCTTGACTGGCAACGTATGAAGTGAGAAATGGAAAGGGCAGAAGACTTAAGATGTATTTTAACAGCTGAATTAGAAGAGTCACGTATAAACAACAAGTTTATAGCATAAATGGCATTCCTATGGCGCTGCAGTTATGAGAGAATGTCGGGGAGGAGTAAAGGTCTTGAAAAAAGCACCTTCCCCCCTGTAATGAGAATGTAATGAGAGTATGATGATAATGTGATAGGAGCATGCTGTATAGAAGAACCATAAGAAACCCCTCTATAGTCGAAACATTATTGTTAGATAAGATGACATGACGCATGCATAACCCCTGAGATGGTCGCACGTGCGTAGACAATTTCTTGGGCAATGTCTTCAACACTTGTGTAAACAAAAACATAACTAGAAAAAAAGGCTTGCCTTAAAAGTAACACACACAGGTAATTATATGTCAGATAAATTACTTATACAAGTTATTAGGTGCAGGTGGCTTCATGGTCACCATGTGCAATAAATGGAAACACTTGTCTAAACATTGGATTATATAAAACGGCATGCTAACTTGTTAAGGCAGGAGAGAGAGATGGGACACGACCAAAAAGAATGTAGGTAGAGCCCTGTATTAAGCTTTTTCAACTTTTCTACATGGGAGTTGATTGAGTTATTCAGTAGAAGCCCGGAGCACCTCGCCTTTCCTGGAGGGCAGGACTTAGTTCTTGTCTCCGAACTACATATACTATCTACAAATTCATTCTCTCTTGCCTTAGGCTGCTATAGACAAGCAGGGAATAAACTGTAGCACTCAATGGAAAAAAAAAAATCCATAACATCCTTCAAGATAACATCTTTTGGCAGCGGCGAGCGTTACAACCCCACCCCCCAAGTCATTTGGCTGTCATGTAGTTGTATCCCTGGCCCACAACCCAGGGGTACTAGGCACGCAAGCCGCTACCGAATTACCAACATTGGTTTTAAAGCTCCCCTAATATCTAAATTGATGTGGTTATTTGTTTTGTTTAAATTAAATAGATAGTTATCAGACCCGGAAGTTTTGAAATGAAAGTCAGCAGTTCGTCACTAATCGCAACAAAACTAAATATTCAGAGTTCTAAAACTGTTGCAAAGTTATAAAGTTAAATTTTAGCTGAGACGTTGCTTTGACTTGGCACATATGTCCGTTTGCTCTTATCATGAAGTTCCAGCGATCTGGACTGCATTAATCGCCCGAGGACATTTCATCCAACCAAAACACCCCAGACCAGCTGTTGCTTATTTCAGTATGTGTTTATAATGTGTCTAAATATTACCTCAGATAATTCCGTAGCTTCTCTGTCGCATTGTGGGTTTGCAGTATTCTCAGGCGATGTTGGCGGTTGAAACGTAACGAATTTATATGACATATTTTCATACTTGCATTGCACGACATGAAACAGCAACATTCGGATGGCGTAGTTCGCTTTGTTACGCGGAGCTGTAAGAGTCTTTTTTTTTATTTGTTTGTTTATTCTGAAAACATCTTCAGGGCTCAAACGTAATATGGTGCAACAGCAATTTAACAAAAAATATTTCGATTGATATTCAAATAAAAGACTATTTTGGCCTTTTCTACAAAATTAAACACTTTCAAATTACAGAAATGTTCCTAAACATAATTAACTATATTCTGACATGCCAAGTTAACACAGCGAACGCAGGGGAAGTTCATTTTCCTTAAAGTTAATCCTCGTGTCGAACGCTAGCAGATTATTGGAAATCCAAAGCCCATTACTATGCTATTATTGCCATGGCAACCACTAGAGCCTCTCACGCAAGAAAGGGCATCGTTTGTTTACTACGTCGGTTTAAGAATACGCCTACACAGTGATTTATGCTCAGAAAGCGTGTAGGAAAAACAAGGGCGATAATAGGATGAGCGAAAATCCGCCTCTTGGGCTTGTTACGGAGGCTGCTACATGGTGTAATTTACTGGTTGCCTATTAATTCGTAATCCGCCTTCACCGCTTCTACGTGTACAATGTAGAGGGACCTGGTGGTATGTCAATCAGCATCAGTTTTCAACCAGTACAATGAAGTTCGATATTATTTAGCACAGGCGATGCTTAAAAAAGACCCATACATTGTGATTATATACAGGACATAAAAGTAAAAACTTTTATTTTTAATCGTTACATCTTTTTTCAAGTTACTGGTATTACATATGAACAAAAAATAATGCACAGTTGATGAGAAGTTACTTCATTTCTGAATAGCAATTGTTTTCCCCTCAACAAATGATTTATATCAGTGCGATCCAATAGGCGGCCTCGGGGGCTCTTTTCTCTCGCCCTCGAAGGGAGTAGTTTTTTACATTTCCTAATAGCTTTCAAAAAAAGCTCGCAATTAAACCGTCATGCTAAGTTGAAGAAGTGAGCGAGGAACAGAAAGGCTGCACTCAAATCAAACGCTTCCTTCGTCCTTTCTGGCTGCGTTGTTTTAATTCTAAGAAAACTGCGGAGCTTTGCATTCTATGAAAAACGAAGTAACGCGAGTGCAAGGTCGCTTCAGCAGCAAGTGAATGCCCACAGAAGTGGAGAGCTTGAAATCCGTATTTGGATTATACTTATTCCAACTTGTGTGTGTACTTAAACATGTTACAGTTGGATTGTTCTGCATTAATCATTAGTTCAAGCACTTCAAAAAAACTTACTGCTTGTATTTTGAAGAACGCAGTAATCTTTTTCAGAATAATGATGATGATTATTATAATAATACTTTTTTTAAACGTTAAGAGTGACCCTAAATATGTTCTAGGGAAAAACTCTGGCCTGTGATTTGAAAAATTGTTGCACCACAGCTGCATGACAGCTTTAGTGTGCTGTGGCTAGGTCGACGTGACCTTTTCTAATGGCCTGAGTTATTTGAACATGCTGCTAGAACTTTTATAGAGAAAAACTTAAGTATTTGTGGATAGGAATCTTTTGAAGTGTGCGAAACTGTTGATCTGATAACTACTGGAGCAAATCATTAGCAATAATCTTGGGAAATGGGAATTAATCAGTGTTATTTTTCAATTTAAAACGTAAAACATATTGCTGGAAGAACAGTGTGGATTTCGTAAAGGAAGATGTATTGATGCCATTTTTACAATAAAACAAACGATGGAGAAACGAATAGAATACAATTTATCATAACGACTCCTTTTTTTGGAATACGTGAAAGTGTATGATAAAGCAATATATACAAACTATGGGATATATTAGGATGGTATAAAACACCACCGAAATTAATTAATGCAATAAAGGCCTTATTGGACCAAACAGAAATCAAAATCAGAATGCAAAACAAAAATAAATCTAATTTGAGTACGAAGGTAAATAAAGGATTGCGACAAGGTTGTGAATTCTCTCCTCTTTTATTTGGCATTATGTAAATAAAATTTTGCTATAGGGAAATTAACGGAGTCTAGAAAGAAATAAGGATATTAAAACTATATTATTTGCGGATGATCAGGTCATGTTGGCTAGTAAAGAAGACTGCTTCTAATATAATATATAAAAGTATATAATATGGAAATATCATGTAATAAACAAAAGAATTGGCAATGGAGGGCAAATCAATGAGAGCAAAAATAGCTAAATAAGATAAAAATTAAAATAAAGAATATTACTGACGAAATTTAAGACTATCAGAAAAACTGGCAACATGCTTTTATCAACCCGTTGGGAAATGTGTTCTGGGTCATCTAAGAAGAAGATGGAAGGATACAATTAGCTTAGGAACGGGACAGCAATGACCCATCCTAGAAAGGAAGAAGTAGAAGCAGAAAGTTTTACACTAATTTCATATTTTCTAGAAAATTAAAACTATGAAAAATAGGTTACTGTGCAAGAGAAGAAGCATTTTGTTTAAGCAGACACCGAAGTGAAAAAATGCATTTCCCTGCATGAACCAATGAACGATTATTATCGTAACAATCGATAGTATGCAACTATATTAAAACTATCTTTAAAGAGGCAAACTGAAAACATGGTTTCTGCTATACTTATGCAACAACTAAAGCTGACAAGATCTGTAGCGTTCTTAAAACCGTTATAGGTGTTAAAAATAATGTCATAATGCGTTCTTTGTAGTTTTTTCATTGTGCTGTGTGCATTGCAAGGAAACAACACTTTCAATTATAGCTATCAAAAGCCGCTTTCCCATAAGTCTGGCAATATTCCAGTGATATTCACTCCAAAGATCAGAGAAAAACATTATCATAAAAGAGCATTTTGAGCTCCTACGAAATTATCTTCTTCAAGAAAACTTGCCAAATTTATATTCTTCCCTCTCTACAGTCACAAATTTGATGGACCTGGCTTCAAAATGATTACGAGATATATTATTTCTTTTAAAGAAACTACGTTATTTTATTACTGATTGTAATTTATTTTCATTACTGTCCGAAAATATTGTTAAATGAGTAAATCAGAAACGCATTTTCTTATTAATGTAATTATATATTATAAATCGTACCTGCATTGTATTGCTAGCTGTTTCCAAAATAGCACTATTTTCTTTAAATTTCAAAATATATGTAACATTACTTGAGATTTTTTAAATTTAATATTTGCCTACTAGCCTTATGTTTATCCTTTAGGATTACATTACAGGAAAATATTACTTGGCGGAATTCAAGTCGTTTTTTGTTTCGTATAAATTGCTTTTTATCAAGTTATTTCGACGGAACTTTCTCATTACTTTTATAACCTATACTTGCTGAAGTTTATTAATTCGTCATTGTGGTTAGATCAAAACCTAGAACGTATTATACATTTAAATAAATTACAAAATATTTAGTTTTAATGTAATATTGACATAAAATCACAGAAAATATCAAATTTCAGTATTACATTTCCACACTTAGTGACCGCAGTAATCATTTAAATGTTTCATTTTTTCACTTCCACAGAAAGAAAATATTTACAGGACAGGTTAAAATTATTCACAAGTTTAAATTGTGACTTTATGAGAGAAAAAGTGTGCATCACCAACGTGTTTTTTATTTTTCATCAGAAGAAAAAAAAATCGCTTTGTAGGAGTGACACATGTGAAAATATTTGTATTGACATATTACTATCGATACAAATATTTATCGATCGATTTGTATCGACATATTACTATCGATTACAAATTTTTAAACGCAAAACAGCAATGTAGCCAAGAATATTTACTTTTATGAATCGGTTATGTATAAACTATTTTGCTGCTCCCTGAATATCAAGAGTACGGAAAGGTACAAATTCTTTATGCGAAAATAAAAAGAAGAGGCAAGAATCAAGGAAAAACAAGCAACTGGCAATCCAAACTTCCGTTTGTACTTGTGATGAAACAAAATGGGGCAGGCATTATTGTACATGGTACTCGTTATTTCCCATCTCGAACAGCGTCGGGATTTATTGCGTTCCTTATCATGGCTGTGCCATTTTGAGAAGCAGTAAAACGCCATGAAAGATCTCGGTCGAGGCAATTTCCCCTCCCTGTACAAAAAGAAACGAAACGCACTTTCATCACATCACTTGGTTCGCTGCTACTGCTAACGTCGCGATGGCAACAGATTAAAGCTCTCAATTTCCTGCAGTGATACAATTTCGCGCTTTGGGACCATCAGATAACTCCAGTCCTTTGGGCTTTCCCAATTTCAGCAATTTCCCATTAAATTAAATTAGCAATATTCCAGTCCATGGAACTAATATTACCAGGAACGTGATTTTTATGGTTTTTGCTCTCTGTCACAGGGGACATAAATATGATTTCTGCTTGTCCATACATTTATCTGCTCGTATTTTGGTCAGCACTCTCTATCTCTCCCTCCTTCTCTGACCAGAAAGCAACGATTGAAATGCAGAGGGTTTTCCTGTTGCTTTAGAATATTCACGACTAAAATAAAAATAAAAAAACTCTATCTTCTGATATAATAAAAAGAATTTATTACTATTATATTACCATCATTACTAACTTCACTGATTGAATTTAGAGATTCGTTCCAGAAAAATCTCTCCGCTCTGTCATTTGCCTTTCTTTGGTACAATTCCTACAAAATACTTGCTACTTTAATATCTTTTTCAATAGTTATATTCAAAGTAACTCTTATTTCAAAACGATTTAATATAAAAAAAATAACACTTGGCGTGATAAACACGACTGAGCAAGCTCAAATACTTTCCGCTAGTGCATAAAACTCTGATTGCGTAGCGGAATGAGGGTACGGTGTACACTATTTCAAAAGCAACGTTTACTCCTGTTATTATTTTTTGATGGATTTAACCTTTGTTCTTATAAGCGTGCCATTCTAATAGAAGCATAAAAACATTTCTGAGCATATATGGACAAATTATTATCCAGTTTGGAAGGGAAAATGAGGACATGGTTTTACAAAGAATTATATGGCTTAAAATAGATAATACAAGACTAAAAATCAGATATGCTTCAGATATACTGAAAACAGTAATTTGACTATTATTTAAAAGTTTAATGCATTACTGTTGAGTTATAAAATGAAGAGTTTGAAATTAATTTTGCATTCTATATAATTGAATATATATTAATTTTAAATTTTATTTGAATATGAAACTCAATAGCGTTTAAATACTGGTTATTTTTAAAAATTACATGCCCCATGACTTTATTTGCAGACAAGATGAGACATTTCAATAATTAAAATCGTTTTATAAGCGTTAAATACAATAATATATGGTTTAAAGATTAGACCTAAGTATCATATGTTGCTTTACGGGTTTGTTAATTTGTTTGTAGGTCCATGCATCGGTCTGAAGGTATATACCATATTGAATAAGATTTAAATAGTTACTGTTTTAATGGGCTACTTATATAATACTTTTCCCTATTAAGTTTTAATTTTATTAACTGGATGGCACATCACAGAAAATAGTGTTATTAAAATAAGTTATTTGCGAAAACCAAAACTTTGCATTTTAAAATTATTGTCTTGTGATATTTTACAAAATGTCCCGATAAGTCTCTATGGCAATATAAGACGTCTCTCTTTATTAATAACACAATTTTAGTGAGCACCATCCAATAAAATAACATTAAAAAATTAAAACTATTCAATCATATGCCTTTAGCTTGGTTACAATATATATATACTAATTAAGAAAATAAAAAGATTAATGGAAAAAAATAACAATTGCATATTTTCTTTACCTTTTAAACGCTTCTTCTTGAAGTTATAAAAAGAATATTTTCTACATGCACGCAAGCACTTATATTCAGCATAAAACACCAACAATTACAACAATAAAACCAATTATTGTCGTCCACTTCACACTTCTCACTCATTTCACACTTATTTGATGATATATCTCTTATAAATCATTGAATGTTTGGTTTTCTCATAACTGTTTATACGGTTGGCCGGCATGCCGGCGCGATACACAACAAATGAACATCGATTCAATTCCCTATTCAGCAAATATCAATGCGTTTTCTTCACAGCTTTTGGGCAAGAACTGACCGCAGAATTTATATTACAGATAATAGCGCACTATTCATGCACTTAAAGTGACGAAGATGTATTTTTTTATGGATTATAAAAGGAAATAAACGCATAACAGGAAACGAAAGACCATATTGAATATACATTGGAAACCAGTTAATGTTAACGTACTTGTTTCAAGCGTATCATAACAAGAAAATTCAACAAAAAAAAAATTTTCCATGGTACATATTTCAAATTACAGCTCTGAGTTACAGTGCCTATTTTTGCATTACGGTTACGCAAGAGTTAATTTTTCTATGATAATGAATACTTTAAAGTTAATTCCAGAGATTCAAGATGAAAATCTTATACTTTTCCAGAATTAATGGTCATTTCTGTGAATGTTTGCCTATATTACACACAGGAAACTAAAAAGGTATTAATAGTTATCATTTTTATAAAAATAAAAATTAAGAAAGTTTGTTTCTAAAAGACCTGAAAGGGTATTTCATAACCAAATAGCTGGTGATATATAAATGGTTTTTAAAACATTTGTATATATAAAATATGTGCATATTTTGTTAAATTTTATGTTTAGAATAAAACCATGCTGTAATTAAAGAGTAATACAGTGCAATAAATGACATTTCTATTATTGCTATGGGTATGTTAGGAAAAAATATTAAGGGAGTTTAACTTGGCCAAGATTACAGACTGTCTTCTATATTTGTATATTCCGTGTACAATTTTTCTGCCTATTCTCTCAAACTCAAGAGCGCAGAATTGCAGAAGTTGAAATATATCATTAAAAAAGAAAAAATCATATATAATAACACTATTTCCAATAGGCTTTAGTTCTATATTTCCCTTGCATACTCCTAAAAATTTTAGCTTTAATGTTACAAATTCTTAAAAAAAGTATGCAAGTTAATTTATACAAAATTAAATAGGACTTGCACAATATCTGCTGAAGCATACGTTTTTGGTGTATATCATTTGAGTTTAAAGGGTACTGCCTACTGAAAAGCAATCATCCACTGCAGGTATATCGATGCATTCATGTCATTACACAAAAAAGGAATTCTGCACTTTTTCTTCTGAAATATCAAAACCTGCACCTGAAAACAAATAACAAGCTGCATGAGCTACGTTCAAATGTTTCTCATGGTACTAACTTGCCCCAATAAGATCACAGCTTTAAAATCTGGCATTTACTCCGAAAGTTTACTTTGTACAGTATGGAATGACCTACGTTGCCATATGTTTTCTTTGTTTTTTAGAAATGCAAACGAGTAAAATTGAAATGTTTACGCATGAGTTATTTGCGTCACATTCATGAAATGAAGGTTGCAGAATATATCCCATCTGTGAATGCATATTGAACGGTTTATTTGTTATGCATTATGGATACATACATGCATGCCGAGAGAAAGAATGACTTTGCGTCAGACCTGTAGCAAAAGCTTGTCCTGTGCGGATATAAGCAATTCAAGAACAGCGGAAACTCAGGGCTAGTTCAGCTAATAGCAAACTGACTGGTTCCCAAAGAGGTATGGCTATTGGGAAAGTAAATACAAGAGTAATTCCAATGCACTGACCCGATTAACTGAGCTGGAGTAGAAAAACCAATATTCACCTGGACTTTTGTCAAACACTAGCCCTTTTGGATTGTGCTAGTCGATGGTTTTCAAATAAACAAATGCCCAAGGCTAGATGTCAACATGGGCACAAACACATAAACACTGGACTGCTGATGTGTGGAAATTATCGCTTGATTTGACGCATCGCAGTATGAATGCCATTTGCTGATGAGAAAACAGCACCAAACCAGGTAGCGTTGGGTTTTGACAGAGTGAACCAGGTTCCAATATTATCTATCAGTAATATGAATCAGTCAATGGATGTACCATTCATGAGGCCTCCAGACAACTTTGACATGTTTCAATAGGATAATGCATTGGCTTTCTGGCATCTCAAGTTGACAACGATTGTCTCTTAATTAACTTTATTATGTCACATTCTTTTCTATGAGTGACAATATAGGCCATAAGAAACTAAATGCTAATTCGTTATAAGAAAACAACGTTTCTGTTCACTGTAGGTTTTATACAAATCCCGTTTTTTTTTTTTGTCTAAATAAAATGGCATGGTAGCATCCCGTTGCATAATTTGTCTGTCCTGGTGATTTAGTGGTAACCATACTTGCTTTCTAAACCCAAGATCGCGGGTTCAGGATTTTTTGGGCGTAAAAGTCCTAAGTATGGCTTCCCTCGTTAAGGGAGTAAAGCCGTGGGTTTCATGTCGTACATTTACGGCATGAAAAAGAACCTCAAGCCTGAAAGAAGATGCCTCTGAGCAAAATTTGTCGGCCGTTTCACGCCTTAACCTGAGATGTTGAAGAGCGTCTGCAATTAAACCAAATCAATCAAGAGTTGTATAATTTAACATGCATCTCTTCTTGAAGTGGATGCCGTTCACTGCAACGTGTGTATTGGGACCTAACTTCTTGTAGGTTCTAGTTCCATGGCAATTATATGTAAATTTGTAGAGTGTTTCTCTTGCGACTGCTTTTATTGTTGATGATATTGGGTTGATTTTGGCTCTAAACAACTTGCCAGCTGATTCCAGCCGATTACTTTAATCCGGGAGATTTCATGCATGCTTTTTATCATTGACACACTTCTATGTGTTCTATTTTTAAAGGTATTCTATGTCTGTTCTATATTGTTGCAATTTGTTAAATCTTAATGATACTGAGTCGTGGTTTCCAATTCGTTCTCAGGAGCAATGCTATCTTGATGTCATCATTAGTCACACACATTAATTCTGGAAACTTTTCGTAAAATGCTCATCTTCAAGATATACAAAGATTGTGTTGCGCTAGACCCATAGATGGTGTTTTATTTTATCTATGATATTTCTGTACCACATTTATTATTTTTAAAAAGGGGAAACGTGCTTCATTCTGTATAAATATTAGATACAAATTTAATTAATGTTATTCAGTAACTTCAACAATTCTTAGTGCAGTAGCAACTTAATTGTTGTGTAATTATTGTATTTTAAACCTACAGAACTTTTGCGTTCGACTGTTGTATTCTCTCAGTGCCTAAGTCAAGTGTGATCATTTTTATATAACAGTTGGCAACTAATTTTTGTTGAGTGAACATCTTTCAGAGCTAGTTTAAAGATGCTCCTGTAATTTGAAATAATGGCTCCTATGACAAAGCGTGCTGATTGGTCACCAAGTAAAAGGAGTAAGGCAGTAACACTTGGTGAAGAAGGGAGTTGCTATCGAGAAATAGCGAGGCTGGCAAGTTTGCAAGCGGTACGAAGTAACTCGTCTCCAAGAAGTGGCAGGAAACCAAAACTAACTGCTCAAGACTGCTGCAGAATCTGCCACCTTTCTATAAAAGATCGCCGACATGCGGCAAAAGATATAACGACCGAACAACCAGACAAAATCTTTCCGAAAATGATCTATGAGCGAGGACCCCAAGAGAGAACCCTTATCTCAATTTATTTTGAACTACAAAAACTTTTGATAATCTGGAACAGACGAATTTACTTTTGCACGTCAATAAAGTGCATATTCGTTGTCGTCAGAGACTGCAAGACTCTATCTTCTAAAGGAGCAGGCACAGTTTTAAATTCAAGGAGAGAAATTTTTTGACTGTTATGACAAAACAAACTGGAGAGTTGGGATTAAATGGAACTGTTTCTGAAATAGTTTGAATTGCTTTATAGAGTTTTTACATAAAGATATTGTATCACAGAACATGACAATTTTCAATTCAACTCTTATAACCATTAGGTTTTGTTTAATAATTTAAAATTCTTTTAATGCATTTATTAAAGCTAAAGCTTCTATCTGGGGCAAGAAATGGTTTCAATAAATTATACTCATATCTGTTACAGTTCTTAAAACGTCCTTGTCACTGCAGCGTTTAAGTAGTAGCCGAGAATGATAAAGCATGTATTTATAAAAACAGCTGCGATTAACCAAACCGACGTTAAAGTATGTGCATAATTTCACTCACGCACTGTTTGATCAGTTCTTGCCCGAGCTTCTGGTGACCGCTGATAAACGCACACAATATTTACACCGCAGCATCACAATGGATCAAACTTGCACCATTAATTTTTATGACTGTACTAATACTAAATGGATAAGCTAGCAAGAGTCTACTTGCTTATGTGTTGTGATGAAAATGCACCAGAACTCAGAGTATAGATCTCTCAAGGTGTGTAATATTATAACGTTTGCTTAAATATATTTTAAATTAATTTAAAAGTGCTTACATCTTCTCGAATTACAAGAGTTTCATGCTTAAGAAGAATAGTATTTAATATTGTATTTTAGACATCTTCACGATATATTAGTTTAGCACTTTGAAATATTTAAAATACATACATAAAAGGGGTACCTAATAGACTTTCTTAAGTATTATTTATTTAGGTTTTTCTCTATCTTTATACTTTTAATCATTGCCATAATTTTAATAAATAACATTAGATAATAAATATGGCATATATAATCTATTTTAATGAACTAAATTTATTTAAATAAAATGTATATCGAAATACGTATTCAGAACTTGTAAAATACGAGAAGTAGAATTAAGAACGATAATCAATAATGTACTTTCTGTTTTTTCACTAAAAGCTTTTATTGTCTATTTACTTTAAATACAGAGAAACATTAGGAAAGATTTCTGTTTAAACTTCTAAAAGCAATATTTGAACAGTTCAGTATGTCAATATTCCTATACCTTGAAAGATCTTTACTCAAATAAAGAATTAGTGCGTGTTAGAATATAAACGTAAAACTATAATAATATTAGTGCCTATTGAAATTGACAATATTCCAAATAAAAATATAATGTAATTATGAAGCATAATCTACTTTAGCTGCTGAGATTCAATCACAATATATCTTATATTCCTGACAGAATGACAGCTTAAGTAAAAAATAAAAATTCCACACTCAAGAGATCCTCCTTATTTTAAAATTTCGAAAAATCAGATTGAATTGAAGCAAAATAACAAATGACATGTGTGATATATGTTTTCACAGGAAAAAAAAAACCATTAGTAACGTTTTAGTATATCTTCAATATCTTCTACAGTGGGTCGATAGTGGTGGTCTAGTAGTAACCATTTTTGCCTCGTAGACCCAAAATCGCGGATTCAATCCCGGCCAAGGTCGATAAGATAAATTCTGGCGTAAAAATCCTAAGTATGGCTTCCTTCTGAAAGGAAGTAAAGCCGTGGGTCCCGTGCCATAGATTTACGGCACGTACAAGAAGCTCAAATCTGAAAGAAGAGGCATCTGAGTAAAATTTATCGGTCATTTCACGCTCTGAATTGAATGGGATGCTTATGACCTGAGATATTAAAGAGTGTTCGTAAACAAATAACTAATTTACAATGGAGTAACCATAACAAAAATAATAATGAAAAAATTTTAGTTTCAGAAACTTACGAAATTTAGAATGTAGCTACAGAGACGTCAAACAGAAAAACGGGTCTTTATGGAATGTTATTTTGGATTGGTTAACAATTATTGAAATCCGAGAAAAAGTTTCATAGAAAATTTACAAAGCACAATGTCATAGATTTAAGCAAATTTTGTTAAGAGAATAGTAAAAGCAAGAAATATTAAAATCAAAAAATAAAATAAACTTATACTAATGAATTTTGCACCACTAATCGGAAACACCTTTGTCATTCAGCTTTGAGGTTAAGAACTTTTATTAAAATTATTTTCTCTTAAATTATTCTAGAGGCCGAAATGTATATTTCTTTATAGAATTTCCAGCTGTGTTGTACATTCGTTAGAGCTGTCTCTGTCAGGTTCACTATATAAAATATCAAGGCCTGGTTACTTTTAAACAGGAATCTCGCAGCAATGTTAGGTAAAGTAGCCATCTTTCGCGAGGAACGAAAAAGACAACGAAACATATGAAGGCGAACAAACGGAAAGGGAAATTAAAGCTATTCTACATTACTATTATATGAGCAGTTCTAGAATCTGTCAAGTGTGGTGATAAGCTTGCAATTCCATGGTGAAGGTGCGGTGTCGTGCTGGCGGGAGTCCTACACGCTGGAAGAAAGCATGCCGGCACTGTACACTCAGATGCGGAAGGAGCCAGGTTTCACTCGGGACGCGCAGAAGCTGAGACCGAAACACAGCAGTAACAGTCCCACTGCACCCCCCAACAGGTACACCGACCACGATAATGAACAGGAGCCTGCAACACACCAAACAAAACTTGTTCGTTATTCATGGTTATCTAAGCCTATCTTACAATTAAATATCAGCCATGTTATTGCGCGACACATTCGGGAGGATCCCTGCCTGTTTATGTGCACAGAATTAATTCCGTGATTAATAACGAGGAATCCAAGATAATGTACATGCTTATGTTTACTATTAATAGCATTATCTTATGGATAACAGCTCTCTCTAAGCATAGTGAAGTGAAGTTGGATACGATTATACGCTAGCTCCGACAGATAAAGTCATCAAAGCATGTTGATTTAGTTTTCCTTTTATCTGAAGTATGTTCAATGCTCCTCCGGAGTGTATCACACAATATGCAGAGTGAGGCACTTAAAACACATACCTGAATAACGCAGTAATTTTAATGACAAGAAAATTCTTGAAATGAAAGTTGCTTGGCTTTAACGGGACTTGATAGGAATGGTGTTAGTTTCATAAGTGGTGTCGAGGAGATAAAGTTAACTGCGCTATTTTAAATCAAGGAACAGATCAGACATTTCGGTTACTGACTTGCATCAGAGTAACGTTCAAAATGGCGACTTTGAGCAATGATACATGCTGCAAAGCGATTCTGTGCGGACAACACTGTATCTGGACTTATAACGAGCAAGTAAGACAGATCGCAAATCCGATCAGATATCTTTCAGAATATAATTACACTGCTTGTTTGAATGTTTGTTTCCATTGCAGATACACGTGTTTACGGTGAAAAAGGAAAACAAGTGGCTAATGATTCTTTGAAATAATTCTTTCTCTCAGTCATTAACATTTAACTATCTTGAAGGACGCTCAAAGTGCAGTTATATGCGATTTTAAACGCACCACTAAATATAAATATCAAAATATTTAAAGTAACGCAGTTAGCTTTCACATATCCTTGACGCTTCCACCTATGAAAAACTATGAATATCACAGTACGTACCCCTTCAAGCCAAGTAAATTTATCTGAAGAATTCTCTTCTACCACTAATTATGACTTTGTCAATTAAGTAGTATGTTATGCGTACCTCTAATTAACTTTAATTTAGCAATCAAAATTCAGAATATTGTAGTACAGTGTTGTACTGTACATATAAATAACTTATTCCTTCTGCTGGAGGAACAAGGCACTCGGCATCTTGGGAAATATGACGTCAGCGACCATAACAACATGGGGGGCTCCTTGGAAACATGCACCCGCGAGGAGCTGCGAGCGATCAATTTTCAGGGCGAGAAACCAACAGATAATAATAGAAGAAAGAAGAAGCATTTTGGAGATTGCTTCAACCGCCTATGAGTGTCAACTGTGAATGATGAAACTGAAGATCAGTCACGTCTCTTAGCAGATTATCCACGACATTCTGCAGTACCGCAAAGTGTTCGCTAGGTGGGCACCAAAACAATCCCCCCCTGAACTGAAAGAGCGTCATGTAGATGTTTGTGAAACACTGCTACAACGTCGCGAAGCCGATAGTGATGCTTTTCTAATGCTGAGATCAAGCGAGCCAGCAAAGAGAGTCGACACTCATCATCACCAAAACCAAAAATGTTCCGTACAGAGTGTCAGCCGGATGCTCATTTCTTCTGGGACTCTAAAGGATGTTTTTATTAGTGCTGGCGAATGAGCAAAAGATGCGCAGTAGTGTTTGGTCAAGTTCATTTTCTGTTTATACGTTTACATAATGACCATCTCGTAGGGACGGTTCAACCCGTGTGTCATTAAGTACAACCGAAATTATTTTTGCTGTTGAGTAAGCTGAGTGGTAAAGATTTGCATTCCCAGTTTACCGGTTCATGAAAATGGAAGCTGATTAGGAAATAAATATAAAAGCGGTTCAAAATAGGGAGGCACTGGCAACTGGTGTCTCCGCACGAAGCATAAACCACATAGTTAGAGCTGGCGCTTTCTCTATTCCGCGTACTAGAATTCTCCTCAAACTACCTTGGACGAATTTAATGAATCCGTGTTTTCCATTATGATTTTACACTGTTTGAAAATGTAGACTAACGCTAAACAAGGCTCAAACAATCCATCGATTTCGATGGCAGTATTTCAACAGTGAGCAAACATTTTTGGCTCTGGGTTTCCAAACATAATAGGCGAATATTAGTGGGGAGGGAAACATCCGGAAGAAAAGGATCGCTTTCTTGGGAGCCATGAAGAATACAGATAAGAAGGTCGCCCAATTATCTTCATGGATGAAACATAGTTCGCATACAACCCCATCAGCTTGCAGCGATGATTCTAAGGAGGGTCTCTTAGCTCCGGCATTGGCTGATTGTGCTACATATAGGAAGTAAAGATGTTTCATTGAAAACGCATTTTGGCTCGTTAGAAAAATGAGGATTGCCATGATGGTATTAATTAAGCAAATTATGGGAAGTGACTAAGAGAACGGCTTATTTCAAAACTTCCACCTTAGAATATCCTTGTAATCCACAGTGCACATACCATAGTGTGATGCTTAATTCTTCTCCAAATTCTAATACCCGTAAACCTGATCTGACATCCTGACTTACTAACCCATCATGTCCCGGACATGGTACCTTCGGTTTATCATTTCTTTGGTGTCAAAGAGGCACTAGGCAGCAAGAAGCTCCGCACTGATACAAAGGGAAAGACGCGGTGCACAGATCTACACGGCCAATCAAAATAATATTTTCTCGTGGAATCCAGGCATTAGGGAAACGCTGGAACACCCGCATTGAATGTGGCGGAGACTAGGTTGAAAAATGAAAAAGTATTTCAATTGCAATTGTTATATTTTAGAATAAAACTATTAAAGTTACCTTTTAATTCAGCTTCGTATAAAGAATGCGGCTGAAAGTGTGCACCTTGCTTGCACTACAATTTTATTTATTTCAGTTCTGGAAACATGCCCAAAAGCAAGAGTTAAACGTCTGATAGCAAGGCTCTTCGGATAACATGATAACAAGAAAACACAATTAGAATTTGGATAGGATGACCAATGAAAGAGACTGCAATCTTGTGGAATGCACCAAAAAAGCAAACTGCATGAACGAAAACACTGTCTAAGTTAGAGTTGTAATTCGACATTAAGCATAAACTTTAATGACCTGCCAAGGATTTCCTGATGAATTAGCAAGCACCTATATACCTAATCAATGTCTTTACAAGAAAAAAAAATACTAAAGTTAGCCTGTAACCAGAGGCAGCCAGTCAATAAGGGCTAGATGCCTCCCCCTCCCAAAGAAGATGCCACAATTATTTACCATTTTCTCTTCTCCTGGTCACTTTTAAAACAAAACAAAAATGCAACGATATATAACACATTAGTTCTTAACTGTATGTTATACAATAAGCACATTTCCTCTCCACTGTAGTAGCGGTAGCATGCGGGTCCTCCGTTAGCAAGGGAGGCTCATGGGTCAAGCCGTAAACTTTTATACTTTAAACTTGGGCCTTCATGGGCCAGGAAAGATTTACAAGGACTTTTATCTTCCTTCTGCTTATATCTGTGTTTTCTTGGGCCAGCAGAAAGATGACTCATGGCATGTGCTCGGTATTCCCTCGTTTCTTAGGAACCACATGTTGAAGGGTTAATGACACCATGTATAACTGACTAGGGGCTGTTTTCGCACTTTGAAATTGGGTGGCTTCCTCGCTGTTTGTGAATGAAATGTTGACTTTCACAGTGTTAACTGTTAAGTCACAATAAAGCGTATCTGTTTTTAACAATGAATAAAGTGACATTTTATTGAAGACTCAATTTTCACGTCTAAGTTAAACTGTTAAGCTGGAAATGAAACAAAATGGACCTTATTATCCCAAAGCTATACAATTTATTCAACAAGATGACACAAAATTAAGAAGGTTTTTTATGGTTTGAAAAAAAAATCTTGCCTGACAGCGTGTGAAGAGAAACATATCTTGTCTTTAGAGAAAAGAATAGCAAGGGCAATTTTAGTTTCTGTAGGCACAAGAAATGACGGATATTAGATGTATGTCACAAGTTGTGATATTACGACACATCAATGATAAATCGGTTGAAATATTCATAAAATTCATTGCCGTTTCTGAATTAACTGCAGAAGGCTTAAGGGTACTTTTAATACATAAACGGTACGATGGCGCCGCTGTTATGAGAGAATGTTAGGGATTCTTGATAAAAGAGACGTTCCCTCATGTCATTTGGGTGTCATGTAACGATGCCCCTGGCTCAACCTTCTCCAACTGCCACTGCCTATAAAAAACAGAGAGAAAATTAAAATACCTCGAACTCAGTAAGAGAAAGCTGTGTGAAGGCAACCTGAGATGCACCCAAAAGCAGTTTTAAAGGCTAAATATTCTGAGTTGATTTTCCAACAATAATAAATTTTAACAATAATAATTCTTAACTCTGATGGTCAAGGACAAAATGAGTTCACGACACATTGCAACAGTAATTCGTAGTCTTCCCGTCAGAGTCCGGCACCCTACGAAACTACGATATCTTTACCCTTCTCCTTCCTCGAGAGCGTTCTGAAAGGCTCTCAAGTAGTTTATGAGGAAGTTTTCCTTACCGCTAAGTTAGTGTTTTCAGTTTCCGAATCGATGTTCCCCGACTGAAATGCCAGCTGGAGGTGTTATATTTATATATGAACTGCTCGAAGGGGATTGGTTAGGCTGGAGCAGAGGTATTGTACTCGGAGGGCGGGGCATCTCCATTCTGATCGGTGATAGATTCGCATGAATTTTGCTAGTGTGGGCTTGTTTTATGTGCTCTAATATCGGATGCCAGGTTTAGGCTCTCAGTTGGAGAGCCTCTCCTTAGCTCCAACAGAACACGGCTCCTAAGCCTGGAAGAAACTTCTAGTTATAAGTCTGACTCTGGCCGTGAAAGCTTCCGATTACTCACAACTGATGTAAACTTTTGTGTGTCTAGTGATTTTGTCCGTTTCGACCGAAAGATTCTAAAGTGTCAGCAGTGTAGCTCTAAAGAAAAATGTGAACATGTCAGCTTCGTTTACTTAATTCTTTTCAAAATGATCAAATTATTAATTTGAAGACAAGCAAGAAGAAAATAACGAACAGCTGTAATTTTTCAATGACGTTTGCAACGGTAATTTATTATGTCCCCACAGTTGGTCGTTAATATGCAATGGTTAATATAGTTGTTCCAATGTAGGGGGATTTATGGGTTCTCAGGGTAAATTTGGACTGTTTTTAATGACTTGAAAGTCATTAGGGGGGAAGGAGAGTGTTCACTGTATTACTAAGTCCTGCACTGCTTGAACATTTGATTTATTTAACAACTTGGCAGGTCACTTCCTGACGGCTGGTAGCTGACCTCACTGCTCACTTAGACTGACTTTAGAAATGACTCAGACTGATTGCTTTCGTATGACTTAGGCTGCCTGCTTTCGTATAGCTCTCGAGTGAATCCTCTCGCGCCTCTCGCGTCTCTTGTTCCGTCTAAATGTCCGAATGTCCCTCTGACTCCTGTACTCCAGTTTTTCTACCACATCGCCACGCCTTTCGCTAAATTAAATTCCCTCGTATTTTATCTATTTCCGTGTTATATGTTCATCATTGGCTATCCTAAAAATATCTATTTTTATCTAAGTTCTCCTGATTCGTTGACTTTTATCCGATGACCATTGGCTAAAATTATTCTCTCCCCCTTGATTCACAATATCTTTCCACGAACTTGAATTTTCCAAGAACAACCTGTTGTAAATTTCGCCACTTTCCTTACACGCTGATTTCTATTGAAACATCTTTGCCTCCCTTTAGTTTGTAGATTTCCAAATGTTCTCAGAGATAACGCACGTGTTTAGGGCTGTATTCAATTCCTTGTACCCGGCTTGCCTATAATAAAACATTTTCGTCTCCGTTCTGACATTCGCATTTTCTCTTAAATTATTGCTCTGTCTGACTTTGTTCAAATACTGTCCCGTTACGGCCACATGTTTCTCTTACTGTGAACTCCCAAGTATTCCTTGGGCAGAAGGTTCGTGACCTAACAAAAGATAGTTTACACTTTCCTCAGCCTTGTCTAAGGTGTGGTCCGCGGACGAGTCGTCAGGTATACATCTCTCTCTTTCTCACATCTTTTACCTGAAGTGTATACAAAACCCTTTTGTAAGATACCATCACCTGTCAAATGACATACATATAAGTACAAGTTACAAATTATTTCAATTTCTGTTATACCTATCTCTAAAATATTTCCTTATACATATATATTACAATTACCCTTATCAAATCTAATGCCTTTATAAATATAACTCTGCAGCCTTTAGTTATTAAATTAATAAAGGCAGCCTTATTTACGGCTTCAGTGTCAAATAACAAAATGCAATAATTTTTTCCTATAGTGAAAATATATTTTTCTGAACTTTTTATAGTTAAAGTAAATACATCAATCGAAGGTTTTTTGTAACTTTTAGGTAAGTTTTTCGGAAAGTTTTCAGAACGTTGAAGCGGAGAGATACAGAAGACAATGAATTATAAATAATTTGAAAACGTTCTCGGAATGATTCACAAATTGCAGCAGTAGTTTAAACTATAGAGTGTATTTCCAATAGTACTAACAGTTACTACTGAAGTTAGTAATTTTTTTCTGAAACAAAAACAATGTTTCTAAGCCATGATCTGAGTGCTGGGCTATATCGGAGATGTTGTTCACGTACAATGGATTTCTTGTCTGCTTGATCTGGATGAACCTCTATCAACAGATCCCCAGCCTTCTTATGAACACTACAATCATTATACATTCTTTATCATAGGCATGGTAAATCCAAGCTCACAATATCATCATTTAGCCTCCCATTGCATCCTCAGTCAATTTTAAGATCTGCTGGTCGTCGTGGGCACATACCCTGGCTCAAGTCTTTCTGTGACACGTTCTACCTCTGAATTTACTTAAATTGCAGTGAATCTATCGGAAATTGATTTGCAAACTATATAAACCTGCTTAGGGTGGTTGTGAGAGAAATCTTGACGAATCTACAAGAAGAAACATACGAGGAAAGCAGTAAAAGTCAAACTTAGTTTATACATATGTTCTCTAAATTTCTCAATAATATTTATAAGTGTTCCGTGTCGAGATATCAATATAAATTCAACCATAATGCGAAGAATTGCTACAGGTGACTTCTGCTGTGATCATTTAACATTATTCTTGGAGGGTGATCTGAAAGAAATACTGTATAGAGGGTGTCACTCCTTTCTCCACCATGGCATAGCATATTAAAACTCCTTTAAGCGTGGATGGCAAATTTCTGCAAAACTCCCATAAAAGCCCTCCACATGAATTTTTACCGATAGTGCAGCTGGCATCAACTAAAGCACTTAAAAAAACAAACAAACAAAAAAAAACATTATTCCTTCAATCCCAAACAACAGGTCAAAATAAGTAAAACCCGGCTTAAACCCGCACAACACATCGAAACTGACCTACTATAGCAAAGTAGTGTGAGAGTGAAACACCATGACCACCATGTACACTCTACAAAGAACAAATGTACTTGATGCGCGGTCCAAAGGAACAACATCCAGGTAAACCAAGGATTACAACACCTCAACTAAACTGAATTCTATGCCTCAGAGAAAAGAGCTCAAATGCTGCTATGTGTGCGTAGATCAATTGCAGATAGAACCTCTGTGCCAAAAATGTGCTTCCCACTTTCTATGCTCGAGAAACGCCTACAAGATTTTTATGCAGACTTAATTGCAATTTGTACCATTCAGCATGTCTATAAGGGTATACATATAAACACGCTATTTTTCAAATTATATACCAATATCCTTATGTAATCTGATATCCTTTTCGCATATATTTTGTAATGTCCAAAGAAATAGATATCCAGAAACAAGATATATTACATTTTATAAAGAATTCTCTGTATATTGGTCTATACTAGTCAAAGGAATTGTTACACAGAAATGCCTTATGGTATTCGGCACTTTAAGGCAAGTCTCTGTACAAATTTAAAACGGAAAATTCCTGCTCGAGTTAAAACGCTTCCTTTAGGAGCTATATGCTCTGTCTGAAACAATGGTGAACTTCTCCCATCTGAGGCTGTATAACCTGGAGACTTGGAAGGTCATCTCATTATAAAAAATTGATTCCTTGGAGTCGAATACTTAATCCAGAAATCTCTCAGAATTGTAATGATGATTTTATATTTGGATGTGGTACTCACATAAAGCATATGCGAAGCTCGCAGATACAAAAGAAATAAAAACACAATGGAAACTGCAAGAGACTTTTCCTCTCTGTACCTTCTTGGGTAACTGGTTTCCATGAACTTTACATACTTCAGATCTATCATTTCATGCTCCTCTTCCTTTCCCTTATTCTGGCGCCGTCATCAGATGACTGAAAGGGTCACATGATATATGAAACAGCTGGTAAATGAGATTAGCCCAAGAAGCAAGGTGCGCAACCAGGCAGAATTAAATTATCTAACTGCGGACGTATTAAAACAAAGCATTGCTCTAGGGCGATATGCATATGTTTTTAATTCTCCAAACCAAAAGCAAGTTAAAGGAAGAATGCTGTTAGTGATAAAACAAAACTCTTATTTCATTTAATTAATGCGATCTTTGAAAAATGTATTAGTTATTTGTAATTGTATAAAATATATTTGGACGAAAATTACTGCTATATAAGATTAATGGTGAATATAATAATAATAATAATAATAATAATAATAATAATAATAATAATAATAATAATTTTCCTATGTGTAATTTATTTTAAAAATATGTCAACGTCCCTTCTATAGAGGAAAAAAATTGAATCGAGGTTTAAAGTATCTCATCACAGGAGTTTATTAAAAGTACTTTTAAAATCAAAGGAAAAGCTATGATATAAGTGCAAGAATAAGCACTAGTAAGTGATAAGGAATTTTATGCCAATGTTACTAAATCTCATTACTCTCTAATCCGCTCCGAAAATGTATATATTACTGTAATCTTGCCGCAAAAACTGCAATAGTTGGTAAAGTTCCTAATAGTTGAATAGAGGGGGAAATATTTGGGTTGATGAAATAAAAGAGAGTATCTACAATGCTTCCTTTTACTGGGACCATGGGTGGCTAGTGCCTGCAAGTTACTAACTACATATTAAAACATTAAAAGGATAAGTGATGTCATTTTAACTGTTGAAAACATAAAAAGAGCAGCTTACCTAGATTATACACGTTGGAGGTGTTACCACACGATTCCCTAACTTCCCTATTATCCCATCCCACTGGATACACGGCAGCTCCACTGCATACCAGCACCACTAAAACACAGAAACAACATTCCACATTAATAACATTACATTATACTTTTTTCCCATTTTAAATGTTCACAAGCCTTTAGAACTTAATACAAAATGTATTCTAAAAGCTATTTTTGCTAAAACCAGTGATATAAGATTCATATTTAACTAGAAGCATAATTACTTTTCAAAAACTCTAGTTTAAAAGTTGTCCCCTTAAAAGTTATATATAATAATTTATATATACGCAGGTAATACAGGAGGAGAGATTTCCAGGTTTTCCTCAGTCCTCATAAATGGCAAATACCGGGGAGGTACACTAAACTTAGGCCTGGAACGTTTCCTTCCTTAAAAAATCCTTTCCCAATATATCGTCAGTGTCCACCTCCTGTGGTACCTCAGTAGTAAAAACGGGCGTTAAACACTATTAAAAAAATGGATGATATAATACCCTAAAAAATGCCAACATCTCAAGAGTTCATATATTACATACATGTATAATAACATCATTTAATTAATGAGAAAAGTGCTCATATTATCGTTGTGCAGGAAATTTCGTCACCACTGTCCAGAAAGAGCCAAAAGTGACGCTGCACATGGCCACACTGATTGCAGTAACTTTGCTTCGAATGCTTGCTTCCAGTTGGCAAATACTACACCAATTAACACTGTTCACAAGAACGTGTTAGGTGGAGTTAAATCAGGAGATCAATGCGGGTCCTTTGAAATAATTCCGTCTCCAAAATTTCTCCATGATTTCTCCAGATCCCTTTCACATCTCTCAACATCTTTTGCCAAACTTGTTTTGACAGTGATGCTCTTGTGGCGAAATTTCACACAAATGCGGTCTGAGATAACTTGCATTAATCCACCGTGATTGGTGAATACACTCTTCACTATTGTCCTTTAAAACAGCAAAAGTTGGGGGGGGGATTGAAAAAGACGGCATAACTAAATAAACAGTGTGTTTAATGCTAGCAGTTTCAACAATCGCAACGAACGGAATGAAACCGAGGGAAGAAGGAAAAGATCAGTGCGAATTGCTGTCTAAATAACCCTGCGTACAACGACAAGGCCAGTCGCCACTCGTTTTTCCAATTTTTACTTAATATGCAAGTATGTTTGATATACAAGGGCTGTTCAATAAAGAATGATCATATTTTTTTTGACAACATCCCTTTACTTATCCTCATAATCTTGGTGATTTTTCCCAGTAGTCCCCATGGGGACATGCATCTGTCCTTGCGTTTCTACCAGTCTTCAAAGACATACATGCTGGAAACTATTTTCAGAATCGTCTCCCCAGCCTTCATCGCTGTTTCTGATGATCCAAAATGCCTTCTTCAATTTGAGGAAAAGAAAAAATTCATACGGGACTAAATCTGGACTATAGAGAGAGGGCGAAACACTCCAAATAGATTTTTATGAGATATTCAGCAACAACATTTGCAATGTGCGGCCCTGTAGCATTCAGCTGTTGTTGCTTGGAAACGTGGCCATTTGCAAGCGTGTGATGTGGCCTTGTAGAGTTTTTAGGACATCTCAGTAGCATTGCCCAGTTACAGTTGTGTGTGCAAGCGACATTTCTTAAATATCGAAACACATAACCAGAACTTTCCTAGCAGAAGCAACAATGTTTTATTTTTTTATTATTGATGAAGATAGATTTCCACACAAGCTTTGCTGTTTTCTCCCAAGATTTAAATGATGTAACCAACTTTCATTAAAAGTGGTTCTTGAAATTCTGCATCTTTTGTAATATAATTTGCATACAAATCTGCACGTAAATGTCTTTTTGCTTGGGAAACAGCAATCTGGAAAGCATCGTGTTCAATCACATCTCATATGCAACCTTTCAATTACCAATATGTGGGTGGAACCCCCTGAAATTTTCATAATTTCTGAAAATGTTCTTAATGTTATTCGATGATTCTCTCTCACAATTACAGCAACTGTGTTAAGGTTTTCTTCTGTTACGCATCGATTGGAGCACCAGGCCCACCTTCTTATGAAATTGAATGACTTCTCTTTTTAAACCATCTTTCAGCTGTGCTATGAAAAGAACAAAATTTCCACAGGCCTCCTGTAACATTGTATATGCCTCAGTTGAAGATCTATTGAGACGAAGGTAGAATTTCAGAACAGTATATTGTTCATCGCATGTCACCTCATTTTGCTGTGATTGGAACTGAACACCACTCAATTTGCACACCTCTCATAGGCGGGAACCGGTTGTGAAAATAATGAAACTACAAATAGTACCAAGTTAAGATTATGCATTAAGTTAACAAAATATTGTAAAGTTAAATTTTAGCGCAAGAAATTATGCCTGACAAGATGACAACAGGGAACTTAATTAAAATTTATTAAGAGCTCTTATTTTAAAGATATATTGTAGGACAAATAAGTTGCTTGGCAGCACAGATTCAGTTGAGGTTTTTTAATGGCGTTTAACGCCCGTTTTTACTACTGAGACACTACAGGCGATGGACACTGATGATACATGAAATGATAGACTGGGAAAGGATATCTTTCAAAGGAAGGAAGCGTTCCAGGCCTAAGTTTAGGGTATATTCCCGGCATTTGCCATTTATGAGGACTAAGGAAAACCTGGAAAAATCCTCAGTCAGGGAAGACAGGACCAGGTTTTGTTAACCAGGACCGGTGGTAATCGAATCCCAGACCTCCCGCTCACGAGTCCGCGTCTTAACGACCTAGGCCACTCATGGCGGTCAGTTGAGATAACGCAATATGAAACGACATAGAACAATGATATTAGAAAAGAATATTTGAAGTATGTAAAAATAAATATAAGAACATACAGGATGGCAAAAAGTTTAACAGAAACTCCAAAACGATGAACATTAGTAAAAACATCCCTTTTGCAAAATATGATTTAATGGAGCACATTTAAAATATGTAACAAAGTGTAGAGCTTATTTAAGAGCTTCTACATATACCGAATATGATTGCTGTGATATTATACAATTAACATTCATTTCAATAATAAAGATTTTTTAAAAAACTGACAAATTGCATGAACGAATTGAAGATATGGCAAAACACGATCATTTCTACAATAAGTCAATGGAAAAGAAAACACAATTCAAGATCGACGAGGTTTTATTTTTTATCATTGATTCAAATGACTTTTGAATTAGCTGCGTCTATTTTGTAAACTTTTAATTGAAGTTGTCATTTATATAATTATTATACAATTTTATACCGTCATTAGCATTGGGTTTGTTATAAGGCTCTTTTTTATAGAAGATACAACATTTATATTATCTTTTTTCCATTAGAGAAAAATCAGCTATTTCCACATCAAGAGACTATCTTGCCATCTAGCCCGTGGGGCCAGGCTTCTCTTTTCTTTTTGTCTATAATCAGAAATATTTTGGAAAGTCTGTCATCTATATATATATATATATATATATATATATATATATATTTATTATATATATTGTGTGTGTACCATTTATATTTAAAATTATTTATTCTATCATATACATTAAATAAAATCTGTGGTATTTGCACTTCGCTGTCTTATCTAAAATGGTTAATCTCACTAATGAACGTAGAAACTTCATCTGCGTTGCTTCGATTCTTCTTTACAGAATATTTTTACTGCCATAAGTGAACATGGGAATGTCACCAGCATGTAAAATTTAATTTGCATATATGTAGGTTTATCTTTCTCTGTACCTCGAATGGGACCATAGCTCTATTAAACATATTAATTTTTATATTTAGGTCTTCATTTCTAAATGATACACAGTCCTAAATAATTAAAATTATCAACACATCCTTTATAATGCATATTCTAAAAATTGAAAGTTTGTTGCAGATTTTGGTTCAGAGTCACAGCCACTTATTGAAGGGATTATTTCCTGGTCATCCATAAACATACATATCAATAATGCTAATTTACCAATCGTAAGGAAATCGAAGAGATTTGACAACAGTGACCAAGTTTTAGAACATATTTCAGTAAAAAAAAAAGACATATACGAGGTCTGTTCAAAAAGTGTCGCGAATGTTGTGTTTTTTTTTCAAAAAGTATTTATTTATTCATGAATATCTATTTTGTCCTCTTCAAAGTAATCCTCACCAGATATTATACACTTGTGCCAACGTTTTTTCCAATCCTAGAAGCACTTTAAAAATCGTTTTTTGTGATCTTGTTCAGCTCCTCCTTCGATGCCGTCTTTATCTCCTCAATCGTGGCGTAGCGTCGTCCTTTCATGGGCCTCTTCAGTTTTGCGAACAAAAAAAGTCACAGGGGGCGAGGTCTAGGAAGTACGGTGGCTGCGGCACCACAAGTGTGTTGTTTTTGCCCAAAAATTTGCGCACAAGCAACGATGTGTGAGCAGGGGCGTTATCATGGTGCAAAAGCCAATTTTTGTTCTTCCACAAATCTGGGCGTTTCTGGCGGATTGCTTCGCGCAAATTGCTCATAACTTGCAGGTAATATTCCTTATTGACCGTTCTACCCTGTGGCAAGAACTCATGATGCACCACGCCCCTGCAATCGAAGAAAACTGTAAGCAAAACCTTCACATTTGACCGTACTTGGCGCGCTTTTTTCGGTCTTGGCTCGTGTGGCAGCATCCAATGGGACGATTCAGCTTTAGTTTCCACGTCATAACCATAAACCGTCACCAGATATGACCCTCTGGAGCAAATTTGGGTCGTCGCGGACAGAGTTCAACAGCTCCTTAGCAACGTTCATGCGATGGTGTTTTTGGTCGAAATTGAGCAACTTTGGTACGAATTTTGCGGCGACCCATCTCATGCCCAAATCATTGGTAAAAATCGAATGGCACGAGCCAATCGATATGTTTAGTTCCTCAGCCACTTCTCTAACGGTGATTCGACGATTGGCCAATACTATTTTCTTCACTTCTTCAATGTTTTTGTCTGTTGTTGACGAGCTCGGGCGTCCGGGACGCTCTTCGTCGTTCACACCTTCTCGACCCTCTGAGAACATTTTGTACCACTGATAAACGTTGCTTTGGTCCAAGGTAGCTTTATCATATGCCACAGTCAACATTCGGGAGCATCCGCGCATTTAATTTTGTTTTCCACACAAAATTTGATACAGATTCTTTGTTCCATTTTTTGGTATAGGCAAAAATCGAAGACGAGCCAAAACACGTCCAAGTAAAATAGCTGTCAACAATTAACTGAACATTCAAAATGGCCGAGCTTGTCAACATAAGTGAGGGATATGAGTACCAACATAACGCCATAAAACAATCGAAAATCGAATATACGTAGTCCGCGGAAATTCAATATTCGCGATACTTTTTTAACAGACCTCGTAGAGTAACAGATACTTAAATATATATTATTGGGGTGTAACAAAAATAACTAGTTGTAAATGGATATATCAACTTCGAGCATTAAACTATTTGAAAAAAATTAGAGTATCTAATGCACTATAATGCTATTATGATATCATATGAGATGTAATTTATTTGATAAAGGAAGGTGCATAAGATTAGATAGGACACAAACACTGAAATATCAGTATACATGATGCGACAGTATTATTAAAAGTCAGAAGGGTGCGAGAAACAAGAGTAAAAAATAAATTGCAAAACTACGGAACTCCAAGTACAATTCTGAACTAGTTGACTTGAGGAAATAAAAGAGAGATCTGAGAAAAGATGGATAGGGCAATTTGGAAGCAGGGCTCCAGCGGAAATGTGCGAGAACTAAGGCAAGAAGGGTGCAGATACGTGGGTTGAATTATAAGTTAACGAAGTTATTGTTAGTCCAAGAGAAGAAACTACGTAAAACCCGAGTGTGTCTTTCAAAGAGAAACATTTTGAGGCCGCCGTATGAATATTTTGGAACCCAGGACTTTATACTTTTACGCCGGACATAGCACACAAATACATATAAAATTGTTCACAGTCACAGAAAGAAGGACCAAACGTAAAGCATTTATTTCTGGAATAAAGATTATGAGCTCTTACGGGGACTATACCGAGTTTCGTACCCACATGATTTCAAGAAAACTTTCCGCACCATCACCTACATGCAGATAAGAAAAGTGTATACATTATTACATTTTAGACAAAGCGATAAAAACGATTTAGGCAACCATAAAGTCAGAGGATCATAGATCAAAGAGGCAACAAGACCTTAAACGCAGAAAGTAATAAAGTAAATAATCATTCAAATGAGTTGTGTTCAAGAAGAATGTGAGCGTCATATATAAGCGATGACACTAATTTAATGAAATATTTCGTAACTGATTAACTTTAAATTATTAATTATTAAATTATTAATTTGTGATTTAGAAATTTACCAAATAATTATCATCCCTTTTTTACAAACTTTAGCAGTGTAAAAAAACCGTTACCCATGAATTTCGTAGAAAAATGTATTTATGACTGTAAAGTAGTTTTATTTTGTCATAAAATATAAACTTAAAAGAATCAGATAGATCGTATGACACAATGAGTTTAACTTTCTGTCTCAATATTTAAGTATCATACCAGGGAAGATGTTGTTGGCAGATGTATTCTATACCATAAAATGTATCGTGGTCTTCAGCATTTGTATCAATAATTGATGTTAAGAAATGTTTGCAAATTTATATACCCCTTTTTCAACACTTCATTCCTGATATACTCTTTCCTTATATTTTCATGTTTAGCAATCATATTACTTAAAATCACTAACATTGTGTTTATTATTAGGCTACAATTTATGCTAATTTCTCGACACATTTCAGTTAACGTATACAGTCTAGATACTCTTGTCTCTTACCTAATGTTTGAACTACCGACTTTTGCTCGTGCACATGCTTTCATAATGCGATAAATAATCTGAACTGATCATTTGTAACTTTACGACGATTTCACACCATTCGCGTTTCAGTACGGTGTTCTGCCTCCCGCGCTCAACATCAAGCGCTGTAAACATGTACCTAATATGTACACACTTGATTTGTTTGGTTAATTTCAGCATAATGCGGCATTTCCTTCCTGTACTCAAGTATTATAATTTAAAATTAGCGTCGGTTCTCGATGCTCTCGGTACTTGATATGAAATGACTTCCCTGTACTGAAGCTGGATACTTTTTCGTTACTTTGTTAATAGAGCACTCTTTGATACTGTCACAAGTATCTAATTTTAAAGTGGCGGGGAAAACATTCTCATTCATAAGATTCTAAATAGAAGACACCAAATAAAGTGGGTGCGACCGCCCATTACAATAAAAGTGAATCCTCTTCCTTATATTTCTGCACGCAGTCAGGCCAGTATGTCTGAGATACAAATGTTTAAAAATCCTTTACCAGACAATAAAACGTTGTGAATTGGTTTGAAGTAGACTACATTTTTTTAAGGTAATATAAGTTCAGTTTGCAACTATTTTCAATTGGATCCTGTGGGAGATAACCAAGATATTTTTATTCCATTTGTAAGGTAGAACATATTATAACATTAGCAATCTAAAGAAGCATGTCACTTAAGTTCATAAAATTGTGTTTATTGGACATTTTAATTCGGTGAGTAGGTAAATTTAGACTATTGATGTATTCACATTTTAAAAATAGTAAAATGAAAATTTGATATATATATATATATATATGAAAGTTTAGGGTATCGGAGTGTCGAGTACAGTATATATTTGGAATGAACTCATCTCTATTTAAATATATATTTATAATTGGAAACAAAACATAAAGAAAAACAATACTGCAATAATTAATTATGTGCTACCTTTAAATATGTTAATAATCTCATACTGAATATTTCTTGTCTGAACTGTCGCAAAGATACTATTACAAAATCCATTGCGAAATGGATTTGTTTTCGCAATACAACAATTAAATAATCTATAAAACATATATTTACTTACTATAACCAAAGTAAATTCATTCGGAAATTCCTAAATGCAACGTGAGTAGTAGTAGTAGCGAAGATTGAATTTAAAAATAAATAATGCTAACAATTACATCAGTTATGCACATTGAGGTAGATAAGAACGCTGCCTGTTCCCTTGCAAAAGAGTAATAATAAAACCGGAAGGAGCGTGCATACACAGCTTCTTTACCCAAGAGCTTACAACCTGCTTTTGTTTTCCGCTGTGGTAATGAGCTCTCTGGAGGCGGTGACGAGTTTCAGGACGAACACAGCATCGCTACAGAATGCTGCACGAATAGCATTACTGTGGTTCTTCCTTTCTGAAATGAGACTGGGGGAAGGAAATCTAATACAAGTGATGCAGATTACGTTCTCAAAGTAAGATATCGCTCCAGCAAGTTCCTACTTCCTCAAGTGCCTGAGGAAAAGAGAATCACCAAATGATATTTAATTAGACGCAGATACGTAGCAACGCAGTGTGTTTTAAGGTACAGGGAATAGCAAATAATGTACCATTATACATTTTACACTGTATCTCAGAAAGTTTTAAAGCTATCAATATGAACTTTTAAGGCATATTATGTTAAATTAACTTAAGATTCTCTGCAAATTTTAATTCACTAATGAAAATAAAAAGTTTTATAATATTTTTAAACCATTATAAAAATTTTTTAAAAACTGAAAACACTGTGATATAATCATGCATTTTTCTTATAAACTATTGGTGGAATTGGAATTCTTTTTAATTAAATTTCAGACAACATGACTATTCTGGGAACTAAAATAATATATCTATGCCAGTTGCTAAAAAGAAGTTCTATTTTTTTTAACATTTGAAAAATTAAATACTTTATGGAGCTCTCTGGTTGCTACAAGATGTGGAGAGGAAGGTAATCATCGAGTTCACTAATTATTTATATTTGTAATAAATCTGTTTGGACATCCGTTGTCTTGTCGACGCGGTATCTTTATGTTGTCCCTAATTGCAGCAAGTGTTTTCTGATGTTCAATTGTCTCCCTGAATGTGGACTCAAATGGAATGGATTTTTGGCAATACCTTTCGAAAAATTTACTGAATATCTGAATTTGCACAGTGTTCCATGGAGTATTAGCTGCTATCAATGCCCTGCAAGCTCTGAATTGAAACCATAAGTTGTTGCTAAACTCGCGGAAGTTTGAATCAATAGAGTTTGTTTCGGAAAATTCTTTTCTTTAACTCTTCCTATGTGTTCTGGGCCATCTACATGCTCCTTAAGTGAGATTTTCTCTCATGTAAAATCTAAAGAATGGATGGCTTTGCATTATTTTTATTGTTGTTGTTGTTATTATTATTATTATTATTATTATTATTATTATTATTATTATTATTATTATTATTATTTGTGTAACCCCCCCAAAATGGTTTATAATTTTAATTACTTAAAAATCAATTACCAGCCTAACATTACAAAGAAAATGTTTGATTCTTACTTGTTTGTTACATAATCGACAAAAAATTATTTTCCCGCTATAAATAAGATTATAATCTACCAGCCAGGAACGAAGCATTTAAATGCTTGTATTCAAATTCTTTTTGCTGGTCAGAGTTTTCCATTAAATCAAGAGGTGGTTGTAGTTGGAGGGCAGTATTTTGTATTTTCCGGAACTGCTTCAGAAACGGGATACCGTCACAGGTGACCGAGGTCGTTAAGGCGCGGACTAGTCAGCGGGAGGTTTGGGGTTCGAATCCCACCAGGACCGTCCTCCCTAACAGGGGGTTTTTCCAGGTTTTCCCCAGTCCTCGGTATTAAAAACGGGCGTAAAACACTATTAAAAACGGGATAATGGTATCAGAGACCACTGAAATAAATGTAATGACCTTAAGGGAGATTATGTTGAAAAAAATATTAAAATTAAAAAAAATTGTTCATTCATAGTGTCAACATTCATAAAAAATAACTCATTCTAAACAACAAAATTAAAACAGCACATTAATAAGTTAAACATATACAGCTCAAATGATCACCAAATTCAGACCATGGCTTTCCGAATATGAAGATTTGCACAGAAAAGACGTTTGTATTCAATCACAAAAGATTAGTAATTGAGAACCACTTTCAGAAAATATTGTAGATCATTCCTTTGTGATACTACCAATATCTTAAAAAAAAACAATTATAAGTAGTCGTAGTAAGGAGCTAAGACTAAGTTTGGGTATTCTGGTTAAAACAAAATAATTGTAGCATTTTTAATGATATGTGATGGATTTTACATATTTTTATCATAAAGCGGACATATGAACTGTTACGGCTAAGCCTTATATTCAAAATAACATGGAGTAAATTGCAATGAGATTGTAGGGAACTATACAATGACTGGTAAGAAAGGACGACATAGTAACACATTTAAGTAAAAGATATGGGTACAGAACATGTTTGGTCTGGTTATAGTTTTGAAAATTGACACACCATTGAGTAAGAGGTTGATGGCGACAGATTGAAAGAATAAAAACGAAGAAATTACAGATATTTAAATAAGAGGAATGCCTAAAAGAAATAAAAAAAATGTTCTAAGCATACCAAAAAGAGAAAGAAGACGAGACAACAGGGTAAAATTGTAACAGAAATGTGTATAAATGTAAGACGATTAATACACGCCTTTTCAAATTAATCGTTAAGAGGCTGCACGAAGAAAATTAGGGCGCAGCAATTATTTTAGCAATAATAAATAGCAGCTCCCATGTTGAAAAAGGAATTTGAGTTCTTTTAGTTATTGTTGCAAAAATGATTAAAATCATAATAATTCGTAATTCACTTTTATTACACATTCACTCTAAATAATATACATAATTCCATATTCTTTAATGCCGATATTTTGGGGTGTATTTAGTTAAAGGAGAAATAGAGGAAATGAGTTGTAAATAGTAGATAGAAGATACAGAAAAGAAGTATAAAAAGAAAAACCAAAAATATATAGAGGATAAAGAAGATGAAGGAGAAAGATT